>BJCM01218157.1:0-22872 GCA_018326385.1 Flaveria bidentis | reverse complement strand
TTAGTTTTAAATGTTTAAATTATTTAAATGTTTTAAATGTTATAAATTGTTAAAATGTTTAAATTGTTTATAAATGATATCAATTGTTTAAATTGTTTATAAATGTTTTAAATTGTTAAAATGCTTAAATTGTTTATAAATGTTAATAAATAGTATATATATATATGTTTATAAATGTTATAAATTGTTTAAATGTTTAAATCGTTTAAATGTTTAAATTGTTAAAATTTTTTAAATGTTTATAAATGTTATAAATTGTTTAAATAATATAAATTATTTTAAATTAGATAAATTATATAAAATGTTATAAATTGTTATAAATCGTTTAAATTATATAAATGTTATAAATATTTATGTTTTTTAATTAAAAGTTTAAAATTTTATTTGAATATAACAAATATCCAAATTTATAAAAAAAAATACCGGTTTGGGCCGAACCGGTTGGGCCCGAACCGGTTCCAAACCGACCCAAACCGACCCAAACCGACCCAAACCGGTTTGATAGGTTTGGGTTTTTAGGATTTGAAACCGGTTTGGACCCGAACCGGTTTTGGGCCAAACCGGTTTTGACCAAGTTTGACCAAACCGGTTTCGGTTTGGGACCCGAACCGGTCTCGGTCAAAACCGGTTTGGGCCCCCAAACCGGTTTGTACACCACTAAAGGAGACCGATTGAAATATCACTAATCATTCATAGAATATTCTAAGACTCGTCGTTAAGAAGAAACAAGAAAAAAATGATAGAAAAAAAATAAAAGAAAAATAAAAAAAATAAAAAAAAAATTAATAATAAAAGGAAAAGAAAAGAGACATGCGACCGAAGAAGCACTCATTTCTCGTCAAACCCTATGATCTTCTATACCTCCATCTCCGATTCACCCTTTTAATCTCTCTCGATCATCTCATGAAATCAATCAAACCCTACAAATGTAGGAGGGTTTCTTCTCCGATCGTGAAGAACCCTAGATCACCACCACCATCATCATCATCATCATCATCAACCTTTTGATGATCACTTCGACTTCTACAGTCAATCCTACAACAATCAACAATCGATCATCCACCACCGACCTCACTGCCACCATGGCAGGCTCAGTAGACGATCTCGGAGGACTTGAACCAGCGGATTCATGGGAGATCGCCGACTTAGACGCCGCTGTGAGCAGGTTGACGTTGTCCTCAAAGCGAGATAATAACTCCGATTCAACTATAGTTACTGCTTCTGCTGCTGCTGCTGCTGGTGGTGGTGATCATTCTTCGTCGGGCGGTGTGGTGGAGGATTTGGAGGATTCCATTGATCAATTTCTTCGTGAAGCATTACGAAACCCTAGGGAGCGCCTTTCAGGTATGTGTGTGTTTGTAACGTTTGTTGCTCTTATGTGGCTTTTATGAATTGTATATGTGTTATGTAGAAAAGGATATATTGCAAATAGCACATTACAGAAGGTAAAAAATGGCATAACTTCGCTTGATGATTAGGCTAACGCCTAATGATTGTTCTGTAAACTATTTAATCGTCGTCGAGAACGAATGGTGTAATGGACCAGTTGACATGTGTCAGTGAAAGTGCTTGAATATCTAGAAATAAGATGGATTTGGGAATAGAGTGTTGTTGAGAAAAGTTAAACTATTTCTGTTGGATTACGAGTTATTTTACTGTTCACACACCAAAATATGCACCAGTTTTGTTGAAAAGTAAGAGACAAAGTTTTAGTCACCGGGGCCATAATATCAAATGATTTGTTGAACTTGACCTACAAGTTATAGCAGCTTGTCTACTAGGTTATCATAGCTGTTTAATAAAGTTGGTAAAAATTTGTCTTGAGCTAACTCATCAAGAAAAATGTGCGATGTAGTTGATATGTTGAGGTCCTGTAAGTGTAATGTGTTGTGTTGTGTTGTGATGATCTCGTCTTCAGTGTGAGCCAGGCAAGTTACTCAATTAATAAGCAATGTGATTGGCTATATTTTTTTATCTGTGTCGGGCTACAGGAGACCATATGTCATATGTGTTGGCGTGGAGGGTGTGCTGGTTGGTTGAGGTGATGGAATTAAAAGAATAAATTAAGAGACACACTAATTATAGTAATATACATGAGAATTGCCTGTAAAATAAATACATAAACCTTTTTTTATCTAGTATTAAATTTTAAAGTGGACACAGACACAAGAGCAGAGAAAACGCTCATAGTTTTAGCAGATTACCGGTATGGTTATGGAACTATGGATTGAGTGATTCACTGGTTTCATTGCTGAGTAACTTACCTTTTTTCATGAGTGACAAGTACAGATTTGTAATTGCAATTTGTAAATATAATGGAAGTATGCAACATTAGTTTGCTAGTGTTAAAAGTACTTTGCTTGCATTTACGAATGGATTACATGGAATATTTTGTAGTTCTTTTTAAGGTGACTGTTAGTAGGGGTTATGAGTCTGTCAAATACATGGGACAACTAGACATGTAGTTGTAACTGTTAAGTATTCACAACAATTGTTTTTGTATCTCATGAATCAAGATGAATTTTGTGGTATTTATTATTGCTCTATTGTGATTTTGCTCTGTTGTGAGTAAATGTAAATAGTGGCATGCTATGGTGTAACTTTCAGTGTAAATCAGTATTTCTTTTATTTACGTGACAACTTCAGGAGGATTTTTGTGTGGGATGAAGAAATGTGCTTTTAATGTGTTAATAATTTTGGCCAATTTTCCTGACTCTCTTTCTATACGTTTTTTCTCTGTTGTTAAAATATTAAAAGAGGGCATATTCATTATATATTGCAGTACTACGCATGGAGCAGGATGTTGAGAAGTTCATTGCTGATCCTTTGCAACAGCAAATGGAGTTCCAGCAGTTGCCCACCTCATACCTGCGGTTAGCAGCACACCGTGTGGCTCAACACTATTCACTCCATTCCATGGTTTTATTAGACAACTCTCTTCCAGACGGTTCTGGTTCCCGGATCATCATTCGCAAGACTTCTGAATCCCGGCTTCCTTTAATTCGTTTAGCTAACATCCCTGTTAACATACCAACAGAGGAGAATTTTAACAGCAATGCTGTTAAGGTTGCAATCAAACAAAGGCTCAATAAAAGGTCACAGGTCAGCGGTGGACAAAACTCAAATTCATTGAAAAACAACAGTTTAAAGAGTGTAGAGGAGAGAAAAGAAGAATACAATCGAGCACGTGCAAGAATATTTAGCTCTACCTCCAGCTCTAGTGAAACAAGGGTGCAAGAGGTTTTCCAGCATAATAATAGCTCATTAACAACTTCAAATATAGAAGTTTCTGTTCCTGATGTCAGCACCCCAGTCGTTTCCGCTGCAGAAAGCAGTAGATCAGGTAGAACCAGGACAGAAAAAGAGCCAATTGTCAGGTCAAGGAGTAATAGTAGAGTGGCCATCTTTCGTGACCGTGAAGTAGAACGGAAGGATCCTGATTATGATAGAAACTATGACAGGTCAGCTCAACTTGGAGCAGTAATACTATGTTTTTTTCTTCCATTCATAGTCATCTCAGTTTGTTATCATATGCACCAAAGAAGTAGACCTATTTGATCAGGCAGCTTAACTTGGAGCAATAATACTATTTTTTTTCAGATACACACAAAGATTTGATCCAGGGTTTGGGTTTAATGGAGGGTTATATCCCATACAGCCGATGTACACACCAGTCTTGAACTACAATACTGAATTTCCTCAGCTTGGTGCAGTTCATAGGTCTCCTATATCTACGGAACACCAACCTCGTGCACCCCCTCAACATTTACCTGTTCCATGGGTCCCATCATCTTCACCAGCAGGAATAGGCTACAGGCCTCCAGATGCAATGGTTACTCCATTTAGTCCCAACCATATGGGTCCACGTGTAGCATCAACTCTCTATATGCAGTATCCATGTCAGCGGCCTGGGATGACATTCATTCATCCATTTGAACAGGTTCTTCAATATTATGCACCGGTAAGAAACAGTCATATATTTCAATCCAATGGGACAACATGGTAATTTAATTCTTAATAGTTGATTGTTATCTAAATATTATTTCTGATGACATGTCATTGCAGTCTCAGCAACAGCAATGTGATGCAAGTTTTGGATTAGCCCGGCCCCGATGAGGGGCTTGGGCCATGCCTGCACCCTGCCAGAGCTATCAAACCGCTACACTTTATCTGAGTCAGCAGAGGTGCAGGCATAACTTACTGAGATTGGCTGAGATGGACATACGAGTATCTGGGATTTAACTTTTTGCTCCATTTATCAATCTTGGTTTTGAGAGCTTTATAAATAAATGGTGAAGCTCATTGGTCCCAATAGTTATGTCGACTAGCTCCATGAGAACTCTGTTTTGCCCCTGATGACAAGAAAGTTTGATAAAAAAGGAAAGACAATCAGAGCTGCGAATGGGTGCCATTTATCCAAGCCAAGGTACTTAGCATCTGGTCTCTTTTCTTTTTTTTTCTTTTCCTGAATACAAGTTCTATCTGTTGCTTACTTTTTAAACAAAAGAAAAATGTTAGAAACTGTTGACTGTATTTATTCTTGGAAAAGCTTTTTCACAGATCATCTTCTGGTCTTTTTTAGTAATATGACTATTTCAAAGTAGCATATCGAGGCTTCTTAGCTGTCTTTTGCAAGTGCACTAATTCTGAGAATATTCAATGATACTTATTTTCTACAAATGTGAGGTTAAATCCAGAAATTAAGTACCTTTCATTAAACTCAGTGCCTCAGTGGTTCAATAGATACTGATGTCAGCACTCTTTGTCTATCTAGTTGAGACATTTTTTAAAGCAAGCTATCACTAACCTGTGATTGATATGTTTTAAGATGACAACTCGGGCACTATCTGCTGGGTTGGTAACAAATCAAAACGGGTGTTGTTGTGCTGGATCGCATTTTGTCATGTTTTTTAATCTTTGAATAGATGCCCTAAAAACACACATTAGTTGACTTTGGTTCATTAGATCTTTATCTACTACCGAGTAATTGTGCTCCTTTTCTTTGTTTTTACAGCTCCCCAAAGCATATACAAGGGCAAAATACAAATGTTCTGGTTATGTTTACTTTTGGCTGGTGGTTTCTTGCAAAAAGAGCTCTGTTCTTGTCACTCTTTTGTCGAGTGAGTAGAAGAATAAAATGGTGTGAAATAAGAATAGTGGATTCAAAATGTAAGAATCTATGCCTGAAAGTTGAAACTTACATTCAACGCAACTGCAAGTTCTGCATATTCAGGGTGGTCAACCCTGAGGAGTGGATATATGGACCATGGCCCACGGACCATATCAAAAAATGCTCAGGAGCCAGTCGCTGGTTGCAGACGAGCCAAACTGAACCAGATGGGTGTTGATAAGTATTAATGTTCCGCTGCTGGTTGTTACTGCCGTTATCTGCATTTCCGTTATCTGCATTTTCTTATTCGGGTTTGGATTTACCACCTTATTAACAGTGTCAGAAGGTGTTAGTTGTTTCAAAATTCCTAAACTAGATAAAGCGCACAAGCCTTGCAGGGAATAATAAAAAAGTAAACAACTTGTATAATGTATACATGATGTTTGATAATTGACATGAGTCTTGTTACTCTTGTCACTCATTTCTCGTTTTTAAGTCATGAATATGTTACATTGAAGAAACAACAATGCCTGAGATAACAGTTAACATTAAAATTTATACCCATTAATGAGTTTTACCCAAGAACATGACATCTTAGGAAACACATAGTTTAAAAGGGTTTGAGTTATATAAACACTCTTTTATGTTACTCTCATCTTTGTGGAAGTAAAGGGGTTTGCATTACCATTAACCCTCTTGCTATCCAAAATTTCCAATTAACACGAGTATAAGATGTCAACTTTCTCTTATAGTTTAACATTATTTTATGTGATTGTTTTCTTTTAGTTTAACATTTAAAATAATGATCTCCTTGAGGCATACAATAGTCGTGAACTTGTATCACGTACATATTGTTTAGTTACCTGCACGACTTTTGTTATTCTTTCTAACATTCATTCTTGTTTTCTAAGTAATGAATGTATTAGGGTGGAGAGGGTGTTCATACTGTACCACATACCCACCAATCATATTTTATCATATCATACCATATCATAAGATTTAGAGATGGTGCTTACGTCACTTCATGTCATGCCATATTTTTTTAAAAAATTATTTCATGAAATTTTATTTAAGTTATTACAAACTAAATGGTTGTTTAACAACCTTTTAATCAGTTTTTTAATGGTTCAGATGTCTTAATGGTTCAGCACTTAATGGTTCAGACTGTTTGTTTTACGAGCAAATGTTTAAATGGTTAAGACATTTGTCTTTGAATAGTTAAACATTATACTAATGATGAATGATTAAAAATTCTAATGTTAAATGGTTAAAACCTCTTATCCGAATTAATCAGAAATTTCTTTTTGAATAGTTAAGCGATATACTAGCTTTTAACAGTTCAAGCCTCTTAATGATTCAACACTTAATGTTTCAAACATTTTATTGGTTCAACACTAATTATTAATATATTACCAAAAAGCCCCTAAGATTAAAAGCTACTAAAATGATGTTCGTTTTTTTTCAGAAAAAGTTTTTCTAACCTCTTTTGTTTATGTCGCACTCGCGTAGACTACACACAAACATTTAGGTTTGCAAAGTTTTTTTAAAGACCTTTTTTAATTAAAGGTTTTCCAAACTTTTTGGTGCAAATATTATTGACAGGCTTCATGATTTAGACCCGGTGGACGAATTAGTGGTAGGTGGTCCTCAGGATGTGAGTTCTTTGCTGAATTTTGTTGAAGAGGAATTACAAGACAATTTTTTCAGCAGGACTTGATATACCAATAGATGATCTTACTGAATTGAATATGTTCCCATAAGAAGCTGATTGTTTTATTTTTATTTAGACAGTGGAAATGTATATATTGTGGATTTTTTCAGCTATATAGGAAAGGTAATATATAATGTAACCAACCCACCATGTGTAATCAGTCTCTTTTTGCTTTCATTTTTGGTTTACTGTAAAAACAAGGGTTGTCAATTTGTCATCTCTGATGTTTTATTTTAAGCTGCTAGTTCATAAACTATGCTAAACAGGTCAAATGGGTTTAAACATAATAAAATACAAGAACAGGTCAACTCCGTTTGTATTTTACATCAACTGGGTAAAACTTTAAAGTTAGTTAAAAATAAAATTACTTGACCCATATTGAAAATTACTAGTTTTGACCCTTACCCGATTTGATTGATCCACCTGTTTTACTGCGCCACATCTGGCGTGGAGTCATGGTTAAGTTTGGGCTTTTGATTCCATATGAGGGAAAAGGGAACATAGTTCTTCAACTGTTTTCATAACAAACATTGGATTGGGTAGATGGAAACCTCGTTCGTAAAGATCGTTGTCAAAGTGACTCTGTTTGAGTGTTTTCTTGTAATTTTCTGTAGCAGTTCTTGGGTGACCCCTTGCAACAGCAATCTACATATTCTCACAGAAATAATCAGTTAGACACAAGATGAATTTACATATAATTTGAGATGTATAAATATTTTTAATCGTCAAATACCCTAAAAAAATACACGTTCGCCTCTATAATACACTAATTTGCTGTGGGTTCAAGTTAAGTATGAGGAGAAGAATTGCAACATGTAATAGTAGTAATAAAAAGTACCCGTTCGGTAGCTAAATCTCTAAACTACCCTTGTGCTAGTCGATTTCTAATAATTTCAAGAAACTAACCCGATGTCTTCCTTCAAGTTCAAAAAGCCAAAACTTCCAGTCATCTAGCACACCTCCATCTACTTTAATATATATATCAGTCCAGTCTTTGTGATGAAATTCCACATGATCTAATCTATACCCGACTCCTGTGCCCAAAGCCTTCACGAATGCTTCCTTTAAACACCAATACCTGTTCATGTTCCCAACTGTCATCATCCTGATGCACATCATGCTATTTAAAACAGTCTAGGATATGATCATCAAGTCTATTAGTCAAAGCATGCTTAATTTTAAATAAATGCATAATGTGTTTTTGAGAAGAATACTGGAAACCTTTAATTTCCCATCAGACAGCATGTTACCTGAACGTGATATTCTAGAGGTGGCACAAGGAGGGGCTGGTAACTTGTCAACACAAGTTCGGGTCAGAAAGGGTAAATTTATAGTTTGAACATAATTGGGCCGGCAGGTCACAAACTCTTTTTTCCTTTTCCTCATTGGAGTTTATGATTATAAGATGTTTTAATATCATTACAAAATCTATGTGGTTACAATAACACTCTCAACCTACTTTATCAAAAAGATTTGAGGTTTTTGTACAATTTGGATACATTTGCTCGACTTCCTATCCATTTGACCCATATTTCATTTTTGCCAAGTTTACCCAGTTGACCCTTTAGAGAAGCATATAACTCAAATTGACACAATTAGCCACGAATGGGTCATAATGTCCACCTCTATGATATTCCCTTTCTGTTCCTAAAAGAGGGTATGATTTTGACTTTTATGAGGCAAATTTGATATTTTAAACATACAAAGTTATTAATCAAATCATTTAGAAGCACAAGATTTTTGGTTAGGTTTCTTCCTACATGTGAACTGAAATCAAATTCACCTGAAAAACACGTCCAAAACATCATCATCAGAACCAGCATTGACGATCTTTTCCCACTCTGAACTTGAAAAGTATGATGAGAAGTTGCAGATGAAATCTGTAACAGTTTCTTTTCCAGGAATGACGCAAGATACAACATCCACACCCACAAGGCAAATCGGTTCAGAAGCTATTGCCACATAGTCACCGTGATGTGAAACATTGAAGTTAAAATTTGGAAACTTCACATTCTGATGTCTTTCCTAAGCAACCACTTGATCATAAAAACAACAATCACAACCAAAACAAAAGCATATTGACCAACATCAATACCGTCAGATCAAAAGAGCCACAGGCCCACATCACAACTCACTTTCATTTGTATTTCCTTCAATTAGACTACATTAAGAACATTTACCAGCAATTCATATTTCATAATCAACTATACGACAGTAGGTATTCGGCTAATTTGACAGAATTACATTCATGCATCCATAACTTGCATTCTTATATTATGCCTAATATGTTCTTGCAGTCTGATCATCATGTAGCTCTTATATATCAACAACCACCAACAAACACACAATAATCGATCATCCTGCATTTATTTCACATTACACATATAGAAATTTCCCAATTTTTTTGGTGTTGAAATGTAGTGCTAAAGTCAAACATATAGTCAAGGAAATCTTTTAATCTGTTGTTATTTTGTGTTAGAAGTGATCTAAATCTCCAATTTCATTATTTACTGTCAACATTTGGACACTCAACCACAGAAGAACAAATCACCACAAAACAAAAGCACAAAACCGTAAAACTAATCAAATTCAGTCGAAATTCAAATCGATACCAGATACGGTTTTCCTTCAGCAGTGCGATTGATGACAATTTCATCAAACGGAATCCCTAAAACTCGATGTACGAGTGCATACTGCAACAATCGACTGACAAGTGCCCTCTTTCGATCTTCAATCTTCACAAACCTAAAGCATTTCATCACGCAGCCAATAGAGTCAAACTGCTTGCAATTTCAACGAATGTAGTGATGATGATAATCATATTATTATTGGATTACCTTGTGATAGAAGAGTGTTCTTGTTGAGGTAGAACGGAGATGAAGATCGATAATTCGTGGGGGGATGGGTCCCACTGTGATGTGTTGACTAACCACCTCTGTACACCTTCTTCAATGTCCATTGATGTTTCAGAATTGATGCAGATGATGACGAAGAAGACGAGTTGCAGAGTGAGGTTGTTTGGTAGCGATGTTACTGCCCGCCAAATAATAATATTATTATTGGGGGTGTTCGGTAACAAAGCAATGTTATCAGAAACGAATTGGATGATATTTTACTCTTATAACTAAATGACGTTATAATTATATATATAATAATAATATAAGTAAATTACGTGTGTATTTTTTAATTATATATAAAACTAGTTTTAGTATACACGTGTATTATACTGGTTGAATAAAAAAGATTAAATAGAATAAAAATTTATTAACTATAAATCGATATTTTAAAATAAGATATGACTGAAATCTTTCTTAAAAAATAAAATAATAATTTTATTTTAAAATAAAAGTTTAAGAAAATGTCATACATAAAAACTTTATTCTATAACTCTCGATTTTAATTATTTTTTATGAAAAATTTTACTTTTTAAAAACACCAATTATGAACTATTTTGTTTTTTCAAAAAAGCTTGATTTTCTAATTTTTTTTAAAATTTTGTGAAAAATTATTTCCTTAGAAATAATATTAGTAAATATATCTCTTGCATAATTTATTAAAAACTATTTTACTTAAAAAAACTAAATAATATAATTAGTAATTATTGTGATTATTAAATAAGATAAAGAAGCGAGAAAAAATTATTGAGGAGCAATATGATGTTGACATATGTTCTTTTAAATATCTTTTTATTAGAGTAGGAAGATTTAACAATAATCTTATGTCCAAAATACTAATTTATTGTTCAATCCTCCGTTTTAACCTATTAAAATCCATAAAACCAGAAAAAAAATCAAAATACGGTCCGACCACCGATTCAGGATGAACCGGCCGATCGAACCCCTCCAAAACAAATTGATGTGAACCAGTTCAGCCACCCCTCTGATTCCCGGTCGGATCAGTTGTCTGCGGTCAGTCCGATCCAGTCTTCAAAACATTGGTAACAAGTGTATTAGATATTGATTGATATACTTATTCTTGTTTAACTTTTGGTGTTATCCGAAACAAACGCGGAGCTATGGACGATTGGATGGCCACAGTACTTAAAAATTAGAATGGTAAAAAAGTTTTTATTTTCTCTACTGTTTTTTGAAAATTCATCTAAAATATAGTTTGATTTTTATCTACTAATATATAAAATTTAATGTCTTCGAGCGTGTAGTGTTGGCGGTTATAAAGCTGGATTGGATTGAGTGCAGGGCGAATGTGGGGAGAGAAGCTCAGTTCAAACCCCACGACCTCCCTTTTACTCATGTTTCGGCGTGTCTTGTCTCCGACAAGTGGGCATTATCTCCGGTGTCTTGGGTAGGAGGCGACCTATTACCAGCGGTAGGCGTCCTATAACACATGATTTTTTATATAAAATCTAGTATTTAATATACTTTGTATATAGTGTTTTATTTAGTTTTTAATATCTATCCTTTGAAAGTATCCTTAGAAGATAAGCCTTTTGAAACTCCCATACGTAAGTAACAACTCACTGTAGTATGCAACTTACAGATGAGTTAATGGAGGTGTGAGAATCCATGGTTATTAAAAAAAAAGAGAGAAGAATATTAGTAAAAACAAGTGCCATTTCAAACAAACGGATCTAAGAAGAGTAGCGTCACGTGTTTGTTTAACAATGGTTTGGTTAGTTGGTTGTGAAAACCGGGTCATGCCAGTCAATGTAGGTGGCACTTTTATAACTTGCTTACTAATCGTGTAATCTGAATCAACCCAAACTGACCTATAGAATAATCTGAAGTATAAACATTTTTTCCCCAAAATCACACTATTTCTCTATAAAAGATTATAACTTTCACCCCTACCATAATATCAATGATGACAAGTTAATGACCAATATAAGGATGATGAGAAACATGAGTATGAAGACTATGAATAATGAAACTAATCAGTGATCCTCATGATCAATATATAGCATTGTAAGCCTTTTAAGATGGCAAAAGTGTGGCACAAAACAAGTACTTGATCTTGCAATAAACCAAAATTAAAATCAGAAAGTGATAAAATCATGCCTTGCCATCATCTCAGTTAAACCACTACACCTCAAGTATTAGTGGCCCTGGTGTAGATTTGTTGACTAGCATGAGCAGATACCATCCTGATTGCCCCTCTTGCCATCAAATCCTTAATCGCCTTTCGTGCCAATGATCCATTGATCTAATAGAAAACACATAAATGTTGTAAGGCAACTTAAAGACTTATCAATATGATGTTTAACACAAGGGGAGAGAGATTAAACAACTAGCAGACACAATAGATTCATTCATATTTCTTTATGGATTGAATCCAAAAGTACTCTTGAATGCTGTTTACATTGTAGGTCATCAATCTTCACACAAATTCTCAGTTTTTCTATATAATACTAATACTTTTAACAGTTTTCTCAACTTTGATTCTTATATAAAAAACATTAATTGCAGTGATATAGCATACATAAACAGTCGAAGATGCCTTAAAGTGCAAAAAAGATTTTGAGGACAGAAATGTAATAGTACCCTTAATCTGTCTGACAAAATGGAAGGAGTGATGAGCTTGAACTTTGGAGCTTCAGAAAGCAGCTTATCATACGTCGCCTTATCAAACAGAACCATGTTATTCACCTTCTCCTTTTGCTTTCCTTTGCTCCACTTCTGAAAAAGCCGATTCATAAACTAACTTTAGACAACTTAAATTCATAACACCCCTCATTCAATAACATCTCCAAAATCGTTACAATGGTCTTTAAACCACCAACAAGTTTAACTTTCACCAGTTTCGATAAGTCCAAAACTTTCTAGTCAAGTTACAAGAACAACAAACATCATGATGCATATTTAGCCAGCAAGTTCCCTAAGTAACAGTTGATAATGAATTAATGATATCTCTATCTTATCATCAAGAACACCAACTAATCGATAGTATAACCTACATAAAAAAACATGTACGGATAGAATGATCAATGATGCTAGTGTTATAATGCACAAAATCAATATCAGTTCTACCTCTGGATTCTATAAGATTCTCGATTCGCATCACATATCAAATGCATTTCATATCGCAGTTGCATTCAATTCAAAATCTAAAACACGATCTAACCTCCAAATTACAACAATCATACTCAAATTACATTAAATGCTAACAAAACAGATACAATATAAACTTCAGAAACAATCAAACAAATTGTTTCAAAATTGACCTTCTTTTTCTGCTTTCCACCGCCGGATTTAGCGGGTTTAGACGACGGAGGTGGGGCTTTGTCCTTCTTCGGGGCCTAGATTCAACACACGATGAAACCGTCAGAAATCGTTTACAGAATCGAATTGAAGCATGAAGAAGTTCATTAGAATTGGAGTGAAGAAGCAAAACAAACATGTAATGTAGA
Organism: Flaveria bidentis; assembly: GCA_018326385.1. Classification (NCBI taxonomy): domain Eukaryota; kingdom Viridiplantae; phylum Streptophyta; class Magnoliopsida; order Asterales; family Asteraceae; genus Flaveria; species Flaveria bidentis. Next base: position 9,687 of record BJCM01218157.1, on the reverse strand, counting down.
ATTTGAATGTGGTTGAAGATACCATTGAATCTGATGATCTGCTAGAAGTTCAAGGTGCTGAAGAGAAAGAAGCTGCGTGCACATGTGTTGTTGTTCATGTAATCATGTATATATAGCTAGGGTTTTGGAGATGATGGTTAAGTTTTGTCACTTTGTGGGTTGAGTCTCTCGGGTCGGGTTCTATAATTGAATACCCGAATTAGATATTCATCACATGTTTATCTTTAAATTACAAATAAACAATTAGAAAAACTATGTAATTTATTTTTACATAAGTTTTCATGTTCTCATATTCTATCTCCTATAATTTAAAAAAACATAGTAAATCCTCCATATTTAAGAATCATCATTTATTCCCAATTCTATTATTTCAAAGTAGTTGTAAGTGAAAAAAAATAATAATAAAAGTTATTAATTAAGTTTATTTAATTGAAACTTGAGAAGCTTTTATAAAATTAACAATTTTTTTAAAGAATAATGGTTTTTTTGTTAATTACGGGAGATGAAGATAAGTAGGCTAATGTGAATTCCCGTTGTTTCTTTATCAAGTCATATTATTACTTATATAGCCGTGAAATGTTTTGTAGATTTTATAGTTAAATTTAATTTTACTTTCAAGCCTCGATAATAATACCAGTTTCTTTAATCTTAACATCAATTTAAAGTCCAAAAGTTTTATTACTATTCAAGTTACAAGTGTTACTCTTATTCCATAAAATGTCACAAAGCATACAAATTTTTTGAAAGTAACATATACAAAATTAAAAAAAAAGATTTAAAAAAAAGGAATTATGAAGCTTGAATATACAACTTTTTATATACATGGCCTACAACTCATGCATGAACGTCTGAGACTTTCATCCCTGTTTACAACATCTTCTTTTGGTCTTACTGTTAATATGGAATTAGGTAAAGTTGTTCCACACAACACCCTAACAAACAAAAAACAAACATACATACAAAAGTCGCTAACCACCTCACCTAAAACACACGCACTTTACGCGATCCTCTGGTCGCCACTGAAACTGTCCACCTCGAAAAGGAAGCTTACGGTTTGGCCTTTAACAGCAACGCCATAGTGGGTCGACCCTCATTGCGTTTACCATGGTGTTCTCTGGATCAACACAAAGCCACATGTTTACATCATACAACCACAATGAAGAGTAAACAAAGTGATGATTTGCCTTGGTTAGATGGCTATTTATATCTATTTACAAGTATATAATCAAATAGGTAACTTCAATTATGTTTTATCTCAAACGGGTCAAATTAAAAAGTTTAGCTAAAAGGTGAGCGACTCAAAAAGTGAAATCGGATTGAAAGGTGAACATGTCTTGTTTATAGTGCATACAAGTATACAACCTTGTATACCATTTACATTCAAAGATTTATACCATCATTGCATCCAATTTACCACATTAAAAATATTTATAGGTGTTATAAAGACATATGACAATGTTTGTAGGTCTACCCAACCAGACCTCGACTCAGTTCAACACGCACTAAAACTGACCTGTTTTGACCAGTTGCCCAACCCACCTCCAATTTTAAGGATACAACCAAAAGCACCAAATGAATCAGTCACATAAGGAAGCACCAACCCAAAGGACTGAATCAAGAAAGCACAAAACAAGAAGTGAGCTTACTCGACTAAGAACCGATAGATGGAGCCCGCTCGATCTTTGTCAGTACATCTGGTGATCAAGTCAAGATAAAGCATTGCTTCATGAGGGAGAAGGCCTTCCATGAAAAACCTAAGCAAGTGAGAGTGCGTATTGGGCATCGCATCTAAACATTGCTCCAATAATCTCTCGTGTTGACCTTGAGTCAACCCTGTTGCCTCCATCAATGGTAGAATCCCCCTCTCTTCCTCCTCAAAGTGCTGCTTGCAGTTCTCCTGCCCATGCAAATTTAAAGTTCCAGAAAAGAATCAGCATGAAGTCATATAATGCAGTGTTGACTTTATATGTCAAATGTTTTGCTGTATGAAGAACATACTTTTAGCGATTTAATGCGGGTTGATAAACTAAAGAGCGCGTCTTGGCATGATGAGCTCCCTGAGTCAAGGACTATGATGGTTTTAATATCTTCTTTGATGCCATTCATGAGGGGTAGATCTCTCGCGTGTTCTTCGTTTACAGATTTAGACAAGCCTGCATCATGATTTCAAAAAAAATCACTTTTAGAGTAGTTTTTGCTAAAATGACCTGTTTTCTCACATGATTATCCCTAAAAACATTTGTAAAGCAGATTTTGCTCCAGAAGATTCACCTTTTTATCTCCAACATTTTTTAACTAAGTTCCTCTTAACTATATTATCATTTTTGGTAAAAAAAATAGTTTAAAGTTCTTTTTCTAACAATGGGAAACCGCTACTGGAAAACTCACGGAACCCCACCAATCGATTAAAATGCAGTTTGGTGTGGGGGTTAGAGGCAAAAAGTTATTGGAAATTGAATTCAAACCTGAGGACTTAAGGGCTTAGCACTATGTCACCCCTTTAAAGGTTTGAAAAACGAGTTTGTAAGTTGATTCAAGGGAAGACAACTATGAGTTGATTGTATGGTGAACATGTAAGAGAAGTACAAGAAAAGCAACCAGTAGCTTTTACATGATATCTTTTGTTTCATCATGAAACCCCAATACTAATTGCTAAAAATCAAGTGCTAATACGTTTTCATTCAAAGCAACGAATTGAAGCAAGTTGGCAATAAAGTTCGATTAAACAATCAAAAGACTGTTTCTTAAAGAACCATCAATCGTGATTAAAAAGGGACCCGTTCTGCTTTTGATGATAAAATGGGATCCTTCTAATATCACACCAACAAACAGTGTTCAGTGAACTGTCATAATCAATTACAGAGCAAAAGTCACAAAATAGCAACATAATCAATGGTTCATTATGATGATTATAACTTTTAAGATTTGTTTTGGTAACTATAAGCTTCTTGAACAACTTACTAGGATATTTAACAGTTATTTTTTCTCTATCTCATATTCAAGCTAAGTTTTTTCGCCCCTATCACCTATCGGATTACTATTTACTGCATTTATTGCTATATTTACCCACGCAAACCTCTCGAAAGACTTGTAACTTGTAATTACCAAATTAACAGACCACCAAAAGTATATTGCTATTTTATGACATTTACCTTCGATTCTAAACCTACCTAAACGTATAAGCCTTCAAATCTTAATATTGCAAACTATGAAATTTATCCTGATAATACAACCAATATGCATGTTAATATATTATACAACCCACAAATCAAAACTACCAACGGTGTCAAGTCAACACTGTTTCACCTTTGACTTTCAAAGTCAAATCACTTACTTTCCAATCTACAAGTTCACACAAACTCCTTATGTAACTTCAAAGATTAACATACCTAAAACATTACCTTTGCTATCTACATAATCACCATTCTTATCAAAGATTCACACCAATATTTTATTATACTAATTTGCAACTTATTTATGCATAATGGTATGTACCTTATGCTTTGAATGTTTTAAAAAAAACTGATTTTTCACTTCTAACACAAAGCTTCTAATCTTTCTCAATGTAAGCTTACAAATTTTATTTTTATACTTTTAACCCAACACTTTTCATCTTTTGCAATTAAACACTACAACTTTTTTACTTTATATATTCATTGTATATTGCAAGTTTTGCAAGTTAACATCTTATACTTTTAAATGTTTTACATTTCAGTTTAATTTTGTTGCATTAACACACAACTTCAATTAATGGTTGCTGACAACGGTTTGACATTAGTGATGTTTGGCATGGTTTTACGTCCCTACGACAACGCGAGAGGCTTAATTCTAGTTATTATATAAAAAAAGTTAAAAACTACTTGATTTGACAAGTCAAAGTCAAAGTCAAAATCAACAAATCTTACCTCTATCTTCCCTTTCCAAAATTGGAAACACAATCATCTCCTCCATTTGAGCATGTTCAAGCATAACCTCCAACAACTGTGAGTAACTCTTCGCATACTTCTTCACCTCCATTCGTACACTCCCCACCGCCGGATCCACCGTCGTCCGACCACCACGCGCCGCCAGCTCCTCCGCCCACCTCACCATCCTCTCCAAATGCCACACCAAACTCCGGTGCTGCAACGCCGTCGCCACCACCAACACCGCCGTTGCACCGCCGTACGTGCTCCAATTGCTCAACAGCTCCGGCACCGGAAACTTCGCGTCGAGATACCGGAGGATGGTGGCGGATGACCCCGATATCACGTCGGATCCGTACTGTATCACCGGAGATTCGAATCCGAAATCGGGGGTTTCCGATGGGATGAAGAGTAGAGTTATGGGTTTGTATAACAAAGCGAATCGAATGTAGGATGTTGTTGGTGTTGACAGTGATCCGTACAGTCTAACCACCGGCAACGGCGACGTCGCCGGCGACGATACGGCGTCGGATTGAGCTGTTTTCCGGTGGGTTATACTGGGTGTGTCGAATTTGGGGTAGAAATGGTCTATATTACTATTGCGATTTGGGTTTGATTTCTTGAGGGTTTTTGAGCAATTTCCCATTGGAAACAGGGGTTGGTGATGTGATGGAGATGAAATTGGGGGTTTATGGTGGTTGAATGATGTTGAAGAACAGTGGTGGATGATATTCGGAGGTTAGATACTTAGATCGATCGAGAGATGAAAATGGTGAAGTGGGTGATGATTTGGGGGTGATTTTGTTGGGTTTTAGTGGTCATGGTGACAATGGAGATTTTGAAGATGAAGGTGGGATGTGAAGAAGAAGGGTTTGAGCACCAATGCTCAATGCACCATGGCGCCTTTTGTGGGGTCATATGAAAAAGGTGTATGTATTATAAGGTGTACATGTATGTATATGTATGTATGTATGTGTATGTATGTATTTCAAGGCAACATAATATTATTTGTGATTGGTTAGATACGCCAACTAATGAGGTACTGATACCAACGTATAATATGTGTTTACCAGAAGTATAGTGTATGTATAACAATGTAAAGACGTGTAATAAGAGTGTTATTTTTACGAATCATACAGGCATATAACATTATAAAATGACTAATATGATGTGAATATACTAGTAAAAATCTGATTTAAGTGTGGTATGAAATTTTTAATAGCTTTAATGATGATGAAATTGAATTATTAAATATCCGAATATGTAGCTAAGTTTATAGTTAAAGAATAGTTGAAATGTCATTATTTGGTCCAATAAACTTAGTTAACAAGATTCAAAAAGTTTTAAGCACTAGTGATACGAATGATTTTTCTTTTAAGGGATGTTACAACTTTTTATCATAAAGTATGAATAGTCCAAATCACATTGGTTACAAATTTAATTATTGCATGATATTACAAACTCATTATAAGTTATAATAATAAATATTCACATCCTTTTTTCATACGAATGTAAGAACACTTGTAAATCTTTTATGAGAAAAATTAATCTTCTATTTAATTACATTTACAAATATATGAAACTTACAAAGAAAACCTTTTTATCCATCTTTCTGTTGCACATCGTTACTTTCGCTGTAAGCTGACCATGCTTCGTCAAGTTACACATTATTCTTTTTTGGTTATGTTGTCTTTGCAACCTTGCATCCTCTCTCTTTAAATCTTTGTACCCATTGATACCTATCAGTTATTGTTTGCATTGAACTGTCGTCTTAGAAAAAATAATTAATGAAAATAAGCTTAGAACCTCAAATCCGAGCTAGATGGGAGGTAAGGGTTAATTATTTTAGAAAATTGAAAAATTAGTAGACATTAGATTAAAGATAGTTTTGAATCACTTGTTTTTATGTTTAATTGCCATGTTTCTTTCTAACGATAGCTATAAACAAATGCAATTTGTATTAAATATATCATTTTTAACATAATTAGTGAAAGATCAAATTGTTTAGGAGGAGACACCCCATGACTTTCCAAAGTGAAGGTCATGGGTTGAAGTCTCACTAGGTGCAATATGCTTCAAATGGATCAAGAGTTTTATCACAGTAGACGCCTTTGGGTGGTGGGTTTCCCTTGAAATAGGTGGGCGAGCCGGGTCACCAGCGTTGTCTGTGTTCGCGGGCGTGGGTGACCTTTCGCCAATGGGTTTACATGAATGACCAGGCTTAATAATTATTCGTTGGCCGTTAAAAAAAATAACATCAAGATTATCTTACATATAATTTAAAGTTATAATATCCGAAAAAGACAACAAAATAAAAAGGAAATTGTATTCGTTTTCACAAAGAAACAAACAATATTAACAGGTATATTCTTAACCACAATTATTTAACTCATGATATCAATTATCAACTTACATTTCTAACGATCTAAACTCATCTTATATTTGTGAAGACAATTTATCAATGCTAGACTACATGGTTATGGACAACAATATTAATAGTTTATGTTAAGATTTCAAATATAACATTATCTAGAAAACAAAGCATGCATAGTCTGTGATGAAAAACATGTTATCACTTATCAGTTTATATAATAAAATATTTGTGAAATTAATGTGTTTATAAGTTGGTAGGTGCACCCTCTTAAAAGGTTACCACCTTTCTGCACCAATATCATACCTTTATCCAAACTATGAAGCAAACCAAGGTAAAACAGTTAACTCTTTCACCATAAATAATACTTAATACGATTTCTTAATAATCATGGTTGAATGCTATAATTTTTTCTATAGGTTATCAACTATCATTTTTTTTTTATTTTTGCAAAAAATAATGTATCTTGTTTCTAATTAGCCTCAGTGTGTATCTAAGTATTAGTTGAAAGTGATGGATTGCAATTTTGAAAATAATTCTAAACTATTTAAAACAAGATAAGTTTTCATCAATTTTTCACCATCTACGAACACTTTCTTACATATATATTAAACTAGCCTAACCACCCGTGTGTTACACGAGTTGAAAAAACTTACATTTCATGTAAATAATAATAAGTGATTTATGCATGTTAATATAATAAAAAGTTTTTTATGTAAGATAATATAAGACAACAATGTAAAAAGAACATAACGGGTAATAAAATATATTTGCTTATAACGTGATACGTAAAAAACTTTAATACATTGGACGAAATATAAAAAAATTTACAAATCTCTAAAAACCTTCTTATACACAACATTTGACGTTTTATTCATAGTCTCACCATTCTCGTCTAATATAACCATCTTTAATTCATCTCTTCTCGTAACTCGTGACAATTCGACGTAAAGCTGACCTGTGTGAAAACTGGTTGTTTTAAAAACAAACCAACTCTTGATAAAGATTGACCCTTGCTCTTATTTATTGTCATGGCAAAACAACAGTTAAAGGAGATTGTCTTCTTTAAAACTTAAAAGGTAGTCTCTTGTCGTTTGGTATCAATGAAATTCTAGAGATAAAAGTACGTTCTCCAATATTACTTCCGGATATAACCTCTGCTTCTATAACACGTTTTCATAATGATACAACTTGTAAATGTGTTCCATACATAAGCCACTTTTTTTTATCAATATTTCTAAGAAGCATGACCGGAACACCGACCTTTAACACTAACCTGTGATTGGGCAACCTGCCAAGTTTTATACCATTGAGTATATCTGGAGAATATAAACTTTCATCTAAATTAGAATTCATCATTTTTGTTTGACATATAGAATCAGAACTAAGATATTCCATTTCTTCACCCGGGAAAATTAAAAGCAATTTTTCATTTATCTCATAGTGAAAGATAAACCGTTCTCATCCTGTTAAAGAAAAAACTTAGCATAAAAATCAATAACACAAGGTAACTAAATGTTATAAATTTGAGAATAATCTTATTTTTTTAAAGAAAATGCAAACTGTAGATCTTGAATTGTGATGTTAATTTTTTTCTCCTTCTTGGTTGTATAACTTTTAAGTTCTTCAACCTCAGTAACAAAACCGATGACATCTACATTTTATTGTATAAAATTTATTTAGGAAAACTTATCAAAAAATATAAATTTTAATTTTAATTAAAATATATGATACAGTGTTAATTGTTTTTACCTAGTGGTTGTTCGCCTGGTAAGGTCTTTTCAACAATGTGCTCAAATGATGTAAAAGAGAAACCGTATTTCGAGCCAGAGAAGTCATGACAGATTTTCACTTCAGTGTCTGGCTGGATTCCAATTTTATTTCTATTTTCAACGTAACGGTACTTGGTTTCATTTAGAGCAATTCCAGGTTTGTGAATTAAATAACAACCTGAATTAAATTGATAAATTATTCAAATTGAGAAAGAAGTAAACATATGTAACACCCGGTTATTTCTTAAAAAGAAAAGAAAGAATAAGAATTTAAGAATAAAGATAGAAAAGCAATAAAGTCCAAGTGGAGGGACTAAAAGTGTCCAAAATGACAAATCTTTAAAAAAGTTAGTGTAAAGGTGGGCATGGCCGCCCACCCTCATTTCACATCACCATCTTCATTCAGTTTTAGAGAGAGAGCAGAGAAACTCTCGTCTGAAGAAAGAAGAAGAAGAGAAAGTGAATTCAAGGTAAGAATTCAAGGTTTTTATGTGTTCTTGACGGGTTTTATCCCGGTTATATGTTTATGTGCTTATGTGTTTGTGTATGTGCTCGGGTGTGTGTGTTTGGTGGTGTTTTTTAGGTGTTTGAACTCAGTTGCAAAAGGGTTAGAAAGGAAGAAATGACCAAGTTGCATCAGGTGAGTTCTAGACCCCGGTTTCTACTTGTTTTAAATATCTTTGGGGCTAAAAATGTATTAAGACGATTTTCAAATGTTTATGTATGTTTAACCGTATGTATTATGCATGTTTGGGTGTTGATTCTTGAATGCTTATAGGTTGTTCCTGTTTAGAATAGCCATATAAAGCTTAGAACAGATGAGTTCGATGATTGGGTTTGAAAACATACTAGAAACATGTTACACAGAAGGTTCATGCGCCTAGATAAGGCTCATGCGCCTGAAAATGCCATAGAAGGATTTAAGTATAACCCATGCGCATGAACAGTAGCCCATGCGCCCAAAATTGCCTTAGAAATGTTGCCCATGCGCCTGAACAGTAGCTCATACGCCTAGAAATATTAGTCGGACGACTAAGTGGAGGGTCATGCGCCCTAATAGTGCCCATACGCCTAAGTGTCCATGCGTCCGAATAACTCATGCGCCTAAGTGTTCATACGCCCGAATAGTGCCCATACGCCTTAATAGTTCATGCCCCTAAGTGATAAAATAATTAAGTGTTGGCTGATGTGCCTACATAGTGATGAAACGCCCAAACAGGGCTCATGCGCCCAAATAGTGTCAAAGCGCCTAAGCACTTAGAAATTTTTACAGAATTTTCTGGGAGTCTGTGCTTTTAGGGTTTTTGACTGAGGTTGACTAGGGCTTATTAATGATGGGTTTCATGCATGATTATGATTGCTTATGATTGCCTTATGATTGTTCCTTATTATTGTTATTGCTAATATTATTATTACTTATAGAATGTGACTTTACGTAGTATGTTTATTATCGTAACGTAAAGTATATTGTAATAATAAAGAAAAAGAGCAATAAAGAAAAGAAGAGGAACATTAATAAAATGTTAACAAGTCTTGCAAGCTTACACGAGTGACACGACCATGTTGTCGTTAGCTCGACCGTGTTGCGGGTTAGCTACCCCATATTGCACACGGGACCAGGACCTTTGCAGCGTGCCCT
>BJCM01218156.1:0-14150 GCA_018326385.1 Flaveria bidentis | reverse complement strand
TCAGCTGTTGTCTTCAGACCTTGTCTTCAGCTGTTGTCTTCAGACTTTGTCTTCAGCTGTTGTCTTCAGCTGTTGTCTTCAGCTGTTGTCTTCAGCTGTTGGCTTCAGCTGTTGTCTTCAGCTGTTGTCTTCAGCTGTTGGCTTCGGCTGTTGTCTTCGGCTGTTGTCTTCGGCTGTTGTCTTCGGCTGTTGTCTTCGGCTGTTGTCTTCAGCTGTTGACTTCAGCTGTTGTCTTCAGCTGTTGTCTTTCTTGGCTTCAGCTGTTGTCTTCAGCTGTTGGCTTCAGCTGTTGGCTTCAGCTGTTGGCTTCAGCTGTTGGCTTCAGCTGTTGTCTTCAGCTGTTGGCTTCAGCTGTTTGCTTCAGCTGTTGTCTTCAGCTGTTGGCATCAGTTGTTGTCTTCAGACTCTTAGGCGCATGAGCCTTTCAGGCGCATGAGATTACTTGGGCGCATGGGAGGTCCAGGTGCATGGGCACTGGGCGCATGAGCAGGGTCGATACACTTAACAACATTCATAATAAACCCCAAACTCCATTGTAACAGGTTCTAAACTTAGTTCTAACATTCTAAGCATCCTAAAACACGCACATATCATCATCAAGACATCAAATGCACCCAACACCACCCCCACCCACATATACATTCAAACATACGTACGGGTGTGAAAACCAAACTTTATAAAAACGTACATACATACATTTCCAGCCCCAAATCAGTTGAAAACCAGTAAAAGAGGGATTCTAGAACTCACCTTGAAAACTCTCGGGCAAGACTTCTTCAAACCCGACTGTAAGGGAGTTCGAACACCTAAACCCACCAAAAACACACACACAACCGAACATACAACATACATAAGCTCATAACCGAAACAAGAACTCAACAAAACACATAAACCCTCGAATTCTTACCTTGAAATCCGACCTTTTTCTCGTTCTTCTTCAAAGACACGAATGTTCTCCTCTTTCTCTCTCTAAATATCGTATGAAAAGATTGTGATGGGAGAGTGGGCGGCCATGCCCACCTTTTACACCAACTTTTTGTATTTTTTGTCCTTTTGACACTTTTAACCCTTCAACTTGGGTTAAATTTGCATTTCCTAATTTTATTATTCTTTTATTGTCTTTTTTTAAATATCCGGGTGTTACAAGTAGAAAAGTTGAAATAAGTAGTTCATGAGAGAACTCGAAGATGGATAGTGACCCAAAAATTTAACAACATGAATGAAGTAGTCAATGTCGTGAGAACACTTGACAAAAAGAATAAGAAGAGGGTGGCTAAATCCGAGGAGAGTCGTAAGAGAAACCGTGAGAGGAACACTATCACACCTTCTAGGCAGTCTTCAAACCGGAATCATAAAAGTGACCACAAAGCCAAATTCAATAAAAATAATAACTGCCAAGGTAATCAATGGAAACAAAAAACCCTAAGCCTACCGGAAACCAAGATCTAGAGCAAGCCCCAGTATGCACTACATATAGGAAACATCATTTTGGCATCTATCATCGAACTTTAAGAGCCTATTTCAGATGTGAAAAAACTGGTCATTTACCAAAAGACTGTTTGTATCATGGTAATAAAGGAACGATAGGAGGGAATACTAAAAACCTACTAAGACAGACATATGTTTACGAAAGGCGGAGGATGCAGCAAACACACTAGGTACGATTCTTAATATTGCTCACATATGTGAACCTAATATGTCTGATAATTTAAGATTCTTACCATTATTTATACACGTTATTTGTTTACTAAGTATATCATCGTATCATAAATTTCTCAGGTACGGTTAGGCACTCACAATATTCAAGTATTATTCGATACCAAATCAACACATTCTATAGTGTTCAATATTTTGTTAAACATCTAGCGACGACTCCCACATTATTAGAAATACTCTGAATATTATGACTCCTATGGGAAACTCCGTTACAATCTCTCACGTGGGTGAGGATTGTCCTATCCGAGTTGAATTGTTTATTCTTACATTGGATTGTTACCCATGCAAATAGAAGATTTTGATGTTATCTTGGGTATGGACTAGTTATCTCAACATCATGTCATAATTGAGTGTCAAACTCGTTACGTTCTGTTTGGAGATCCTTGTTGGTCCAATTGATCGATAAATAGTGCAATCGATCATCAAAACGTTAAAAATCCACTAATCAAACATCCATGGTAACCACACAACAATGATATAGAATCAAAAGTGTTCAATAATAAAGAATACAAATCAAACAATAACAAGATCACTAGAGCCTTCTCCTACCCTTGATGAGCTACTCACATTGAGAAATGAGTACTTTGATGTTTCTGTAAGATCATTTAACTCAGATTGAGTTAATTGATTTGGTAGGCCGGCCGATGCTTTTAACTTATTCACTTCCGTTAGTAATCTCTTAATTAATACCTGTTGATCCATCATCATCTTAGGGGCTGTTTGGCAACTTCTGAATATTAAGTGTTGAACCAATAAGAGGTCTGAATCATTAAGTGCTGAACCATTAAGAGGTCTGAACCATTAAGAGCTAGTATATCGTTTTACTACTCAAATGCGCATGTCTGACCAATTCAGATAAGAGGTCTTAACGATTCAGCATAAGACCTCTTAACCATTCAGCACTAGTATAATGCTTACCATTCAGAGGTGAATGTCTGAACCATTTAGACATTTGCGAAATAAACAGTCTGAACCATTAAGTTCTGAACTATTCAGACATCTAAATCATTAAGAGGCTGATTAAGAGGCTGCCAAACAACCCCTTAATCATACTCTCTAGCATCTCATCTTTCTTCTTCTCTCTCAACTCCAGATTCACTAGTTTTGTCTTAATCATACTTAACTCATTTGCTAGAGAAGAGTTAAGATTTCTAATCATATCTTCATCCAAAGTTGACCTTTCATCTCTTCTTTGAGTATCAGAGAAGGTCTGATGTTTATGCTTTGACCTCCTCTTACTCACCCTCTTAGATTCTACTTGATCAATCTTTTTCTTTGATCTCTTTTCCTTTTCAACTCTTAGAGCCTCCTCAACCTCATCAATTTCCTCCTCAAAATCATATTATTTTTCCTTGGCATATTTCTTTCTCTTCTTGATAGTCTCAAATTGTTTTCCCTATTCTTCTTAACATTCTTGTTCTCTGTCTCTATCACCCTTTTGATATAGTTCCACCTCTCTTCTAGATACATATTTTCCCATAAGTGAGTAATATTTCCACTAAAATCATGTCTTATTGCAGAGCGGTCAGCAAATATTATTGTGTTCATTTGAACAAGCCTTTTAATTTCATCATGACGTGGAACATTAGGGATCAAATCCTTATCAACATCTGTATGAATCTTGGATATAGAAGCCATTTTTCTTTCTTCAAAGCCATAATATTCTCAGTCATACAATCAAAGATCAACTTGGCAATGTTGGCCTTTTGACCTGTGTAGAATATGATCATGGCCCTTGCCCAATCTAGGTTTAGCCCATCTAACTCTCCTTTCGTGTGATCTAAACACATGATGAATATGTGAGGGATGTATCTCCATTCTTTGGATAGAAAGGATTTCTTGATTTCCTTTCTAGTGCCAAAGGAGCTTACTCGTAACCAATGCTCTTGAAGGCCTCCAACACCTTAGACTTAGATAAAAACACCTCATCTCCAGAGTCATCACAATAATGTCCACAGTCTCAGAATCCTCACAATAATGTCCACAGTAATAGAGATGTCATGCTCCAAAACTCTCGCAACAATCCGCAGTGGGGTGGACCTTGTGTCATACTCTACCGTTCTCCAGAAATCTCTATATATGAAGATTATACATGGTCGAAGAGTGAGAAATAGAATAAGCAATGGTTGAGTTCCTGAGCCATCGAATACAGTCTCTGAAGTCCACATCTTTTGGATTCTTATCACTCAGAAGTGTCGTGATATTGTTCCGGTCATCGAATTTCAAATTGGCCATTTAACTGACAAAATAAATAAAATATAGTTAGAAAAGAATAAAATGACAAATAGGAAAGATAAAAATAAAAAAAAAGATAAAATTAAAGTAAAACATATATAGTTTCGCTGTAGTTTCGGCATGGTGAAATTGTAGTTTCGCTGAGATCAAAGAAACTGAACAAAAGGGTGAGCGAAATTGTAGTTTTGTTGAATTCAGTCATGCGAAACTGTCAAGTTCGCATGGGCAGCATGACAGTCATGCAAAATTGTATTAGCACTTGAAGAAAATATTACCCTTTCATTAGATAGTGAAATTTTAGTTGGGGTAAACTATGAAATAGGATGAGAAAAGAACTTTTCAAAGCAGTTTCCTTTAGTTTTATCATTACGAGCAATAATAGAATCATCCACAACCTCATTCACGCAAACATTTGAAATATCATTATTACATCTTAAATCATTCAACAAAGAAGTGGAACACACAGTTGAACACATAGAGTTAATGTCTGAGACAGACTTTTGAGAAATAAAAAAGTTACTTAAACTAGAACTATTATCTAGAACAGATTGTTGAGATTTAGGAGTACTAAGGCTATTGCATCCAAGTCCACTCGTTGGTCCATAACCATACTCACGCACTTTCTTATGATTAAAACCTTCTAAACCTACAGACATATTGTTAGTATCTGTTTGAATTAAATTATTTGAAGGATGAGGAATTGGCATTGGTGAATAACAGTAAGTACTAGGATGATAAGCTGAAACATTTTCATAACCCAAACATGTTTTACCCTGTTATGATTTACACAAATCATCATGTTTAATCCCTGAGATTATCCATTTATCAAGTTTTGACTGAAGTTTACTTGTTTTAAACTCAGCAAGAGTGACTCTTTCAGTCAAAGTATTTATTTCAACATTTCTTTCTAAAACTAGTCTTTTAAGATGTTTATTTTCCTATAAAGCTTCATTTAATTTAACAAAGTATTTTGACTCATTTAGTTTAAGCTTTTCATTGATTCGTTTCAGTTCTTTTTCACTATCAAGTAATAGACAAGTTGCTTTATAAACACCAAATAATCTGATTTTGCAAGCAGAAGAACACATGTCTTGTATTACCTCATAAGAAAGAACCACCTTTTCTACTGCGAGGGCTCTATCACATTAGCACACTAGAGTACTTTTCTTGATTTCCTCAACACTGTTTGTACTAGCTTGATTCTCCTTACCCTTCTCCTCAGACTATATCTTCACCAACTCCACATTCTTAGCCTTTAATTCTTTTAGATTATCATTCTTCTCACCAACATCCACACTTTCTTCACCATAATCCTTCTTTTCACCCATTCTTGTACCCTCTAACCTGGCTTATTCAACTTCCTCATGGATAAGAGTCTGATTAACTTCAATGAAAGCTTCATTGGTAAACTCTTTAAAAGGATCAAACTCTTCAATATTCTCTTCTTCATCTATTATCTTAACTACTAAGGCTTGGTTGATTTCCTCTTTGGTCTCTTCAGCTTCAGCACTCCAATCAAACTTGTAATCAACATTGTCTCTTTCTTTTGCTTACTTTCTTCTTTCTCTCCACCAGAGACTAGTCTTGGAACTCTTGAGTTGCTTGGGTTAGTTATATTAGCAAAGAACATTCTCTTTTGAAATGTCCTAACTATTTGCAGTTAAAACATCTTAACTTGAATTTGTCAAAACCCAATCTTGAGTTGGAATTTTGACCTCCAAAATTCTTTTTGCCAGTCCTTTCCATAAACCTCCTAGCCCGAGACTCAACAATGCCATCTGCCACCGAATCTATGTTTTTTCCAAGTCATCTGGGTCAACTTGATACATATCTTCCATAGTCATCTCTTTTTATTTCAATTCACCAGCTACCAGTGCTTCGTAGCTATGGACAAACATACCAAAAAATGTCATTGTGTCAGATGGAATCGAAGTACTAGAAGCAACCTTTGAGTTTTATTGATCACTGAATGAGATACCACCACCACTTGGTTGATCAAATGAAACATTTGTAGTTGATCATCCTTGTCTTGATGCATGAATTGACGAGCTTGTAGCAGATGTGTTTGATGCAACATTTTTAGAAAAACCGGATGATGGCACCATAGACTGATTGAACTCTCTTCTTTTCAAATCCAATTCAAAAGACTTCAATTTGTTGATGATATCCATAAGCTTGTAATCAGTGAATCCTCTCTCTTGCTTTAACATTCGTACTTGTAGACTCCATTAAGGTGGAAGTGAATCCAACAGCCTATTCACTTGTTCACAATTTGTAAGCTTATCATCATATTTCTTCAGAGTGCTTGAGACCGTAAGAAAAAGATTTGTTAAGTCCGTAAGGTTCTCATTATTGTATCCCATGAATGAATTGAACTCTTTCTCAGCCTATATCCCTTTGTCCTTAAATAACTCATCATTCCCATCATAGAATTCACATAAGGCCTTATACAAAGATATGTCATTTTTGTGTTCGAAAAAGCGGTTGTAAATGTCAGGTGCAAGACACAAAGTTAAAGCTCCGAATGCCTTTTGATCTCTGTCAATCAGTTTTAAATCTCTCTCATTGAAAGTAGATGGATCCTTGTTTTGAGAGACAACCTCCCCAACGGTAACGGTAGGAATACGCGGACCAGAGATGATTGATTCCAATTGATTGTGATCTATGTAATAAAAGAATACCTTCAAACACATCTTCCGGTCTTCAAAGTTATATCCATTGATCAATCTTGGAGTCAGTTTGGTGCCACACTCTCCAAATCAGATATCGTAAGAGTTGCCATTTTAGACATGATCAAACAAGTAGTTTCACAGGGAATGAGCTAGTTTCGCTACTAATTTCGCTCAGAGTTTCGGCAATAGTTTTGCTAGCAAGCAACTCACTAATACTAGTTTCGCAAGCAATTTCGCTTGAAACTAGTTAAACTTTCGTTCAGAGGGAAATTCAGCAACAATTTCGCTAAGAAGAAGTGCACGAACACCGATGAACTTTCGTTCAATAATGTTACTTTTCCAGGGATCATAAGAACGAACACAACTAACAAAACAACAATAGTTTCGTTGAATGAAGATATAGTTCCGTTGGGTTATCAGCAGTTTTGCTGAATGAATCTGAAAACAATTTTCAACATGAAATTGATCTAAAATCACCTAAATCTTAAAGCACTTAAGATCTGATGATTACACGAGCTTTTTACACCAAGTACTAACCAAACTCAATCAATTTCCATAACCAAATTACTCAAAATCGATCCAGAATTGATGAAACAGTGATTTTGAACTAAAATACATAAAAACTAAATCAACCAAAAGCACATAGGCTCTAATACCATTTTGTTGGTCCAATTGATCAATAAACATTGCAACTGATGATCAAAACGTTCAAAATCCACTAATCAAACATCCATGGTAACCTAGAATTAAAAGTGTTCAAGAATAAAGAATACAAATCAAACAATAGATCAAAGGCTCAATATGAATTCTAGTATCATCCAACCACCAAAATCAGACTTGAAACAATATTTTTGATTTAGGGTTTTTGCAAGGTTCCCTACAATGATGATGGAATCAAAACAATTTATAGGCTAGCTAGTTTCACTGGAAGCTGTCAGGCCCATGACCAGTTTCGCCTGGTGATAAAACATAGTTTCACCGGGTGAAACTGGTCTACTAACTATGAGGAAATTTACAGTTTTGCTCATAGTTTCGCAAGGCAACAAAAAGCCGAAAATACAAATGTTAAACAAAGTAATCTAACATAAATCCTATTACATTTAAACATAATATAAACAGTAACTAATGTGAGTCCAACCTAATTTTGATCTTCAATCCCTATCTTCCTAGACTCATTTATTAGGGGACTAAACCTCGAAGAACTCTTCAGATCATTTCAGCACTTAAGGCTCACAAATTCCTTTTGCATGGTTGTGTAGGATTCCTTGTTTCAATTAAAATTACACCGTTGGAGGAGCCTAATATTTCTGATTATCCGGTTGTTTGTAACTTTCCCGATGTCTTTCCCAAAGAGTTACCTGGACTTCCACAAGATCGTGAGATGTAATTCACTATTGATCTTATTCATGGTACTAAGTCGATTTCCATGGCACTAGAACTCAAGGAACTGAAGGAGCAATTACAAGAGTTATTAGATCTTGGATTTAATAAACCAAGTGTCTCTCCTTGGGGTGCAATAGTATTGTTTGTGAAGAAGAAAGATGGAACTATGTAACTTTATATTGATTACCGAGAGTAATATAAGACCACTATTCGAAATCATTACCCTCTCCCTCGTATTGACAACTTCTTTTATAAGCTTCAGGGTGCGAAGTGTTTCTCAAAAATTGATTTTAGGTCTTGGTATCATCAGTTAAAGATTAAGGATTCTAACATTCCGAAATCAGCTTTCCGTACACGATATGGTCACTATGAATTCTTGGTTATGTCGTGCAGGTTAACAAATGCCTCGACCGTTTTCATGGACTTAATGACCTGAGTTTTCCACAATTTTCTTTGGTTAGTTTGTTATCATCTTTATTGATGACACTTTGATATATTGTAAGAGTAAGGAGGAACTTGTCATCTTTGTATCGTGCTTAAAATTTTGCGTAAGAAGAAGCTTTATGCTACGTTTTCAAATTGCGAATTCTGGTTGAGTCAAGTAGCCTGTCTCGTTCATGTGGTTTTTGCGGATGGAATTATGATGTACCCAATAAAGATAGAGGCAATCACTTAATGGCCAAGACCTACTTCAGCCACGAAAGTTCGGAGTTTTCTTGGTCTTGTTGGTTACTATCGTAGATTTATCAAAAGGTTCTCTATTATTGTTCTACCCCTTACGCAATTCTAAGGAAATGTGTTAAGTACTCTTGGAATGATGAGCGAGAGAAAAGTTTCGGATAACTTAAGAAGAGATTGATGTCTGCCCCGATTCTTACACTCCCATCGGGTATGGGTGGATACCAAATTTACAGTGACGATCAAAGAAAGGGCTTGGATGTGTGTTAATGCAACATGGAAGGTCATTGCTTATGCTCACGACAATTGAAACCTTATGATGTTAATTACCCTACGCATGACTTCGATCTTGCTACTGTGATTTTCACGTTAGAGGTCTGACGCCACTATTTTTATAGAGAGACTTGTCATATCTGTACCAATCATAAGAGTTTGAAATATATCTTCACGCCAATGGAATTAAATATGAGTCGAATGAGATGGTTATAATTGTTTAAGGACTATGACGTGAACATTCAGTATTATCCAGAAAAAGCTAATATAGTAGCTCATGCTCTTAGCCGAAAGAGTTCAGGGACACTAGCCTCTCTACACTTTCAACCTCATATTGTGACAAATTTTGATCGAATGGTCATTGGTCTATATATTTGTAAGAGTGACAGATAACTCGCTAGATTTCAGATTGAGCCAAACCTAGTATCTCAGATTAAAGCCACACAAAAAGACAATGGTGAACTTTAGGCAATTTTATAAAATATGGATGATGGCAAACACTAAGAATTTAGAGTGGATGAGCATGGAGTAATTTGGTATGGCAAACGTCTATGTGTGCCTAATGATTCTTCTCTTCTAGAATCGTTATTAGTCGACGCACATAGTTCTCTGTTCTCTATCCATCCTGGATATACTAAGATGTATCATGATCTTTGTTAGAATTTCTGGTGGAATGGCATGAAAAAGGACGTGGCTAGATTTGTCAATAGATATCTTACTTGTCAACAAGTTAAGATTGAGCATTAGAAAGTGAGTGGGTTGCTTCAGCCACTACCTATTCCAGTATGAAAATGGATGATATTTTCATAGATTTTGTGATAGGGTTACCAAAAAAATTCAGGAAGAATGATGCAACATGGATGTGGTGGATAGATCATCAAAGTCGGCTCATATTCTTTCAATCCAGCAAGGATTCCCTATTAGTAAACTATCAAAAGTGTTTATGCAAGAGATTATTAGACTTCTTGGCACTCCGGTCTCTAGTGTTTTTTATCGAGACCCGAGGTTCACTTCTCGTTTTTTAAAGGGCTAACAAGCTGCATGGGGTACTAAGTTGAGATTTAGCATATCGTTTCACCCTCAAACCAACGTCCAGTCAAAGCGTACGATTCTGACACAAGAGGATATGCTTCAAGCTTGTGCCTTAAAGTAGACTGGAAACTAGGATGAGTATTTATGCTTAGTCAAGTTTGCATACAATAATAATTGGCAAGGTAGCATTGGCATGTCACCTTTGAGTTATTATATGGCCGTCAAAGTAGGGCACCAATATGTCGTTAGGAGGTCGATTAAAATATAATTAAAGGACCTGAGTTGGTACAAATTACAAATAAGAAAGTTTCTATTGCTTAAAAATATCAAAGGAAGCTCAAAGTAGACAAAAGAGATATGCAGATCGACATCATCGACCTTTAGAGTTTAACATCGGTGAGAGTATTTTTGAAGGTTTAGCCTTGCAAAGGCGTACGCCATTTTGGTCTTAAAGGGAAACTTAGCCCTAGATTCATCAGGCCATTTGAGAATTTAGAGAGTGTTGGCAAAGTCTCTTATCGTTTAACATTACCGACTCAACTGTCATATGTGCATGACGTCTTCCATGTATCTCTTCTAAGGGGGTACAATTATCATCTGATTCATGTTGTGAACTATCCATTTCATCTTATCAATAAAGACTTATCATTCAAGGAAGAACCAGAAGCCATACTTGACCGCCAAGAACGTGTTATGCACAAGAAGACTATTCCTTTTCTTAAGGTGATATGGAATAACTATTCTAAACGTGAAGCTACATGGGAGACGGAAGAAACGATCTATTTCCAATATCTGAATATATTGAACTTTTAGTATTTTGCATTCATTTTATCCGCTTTTGACATGTTTTGACTCTAAGATATGACATTCACCTATTTGTTTTGTTTATCAGAACAATTCTATTTCAGTATCATAATAAAGACAGTTATATGTATGATGTTTCGTATAACTAAAATTATTGTTTTGTTCGGGATTCACTTTGTCATAAGTTATGTTAATTATCAGCATGTGCCAAGCAAATTTCAAGGACGAATTATCTTAAGGGGGCAGGATTATAATAACTGTAAAATGTTAATAATAGTAAATAAAAAGCAAACTGATGAATTAATAATAAATAAAAATGAATGTTTACTTACTTCGGCTTTAGGTGTGAAAGAATCCGATGAAAGAAAGTTCCGCGGGCTTTGACCGGACCCGCACCCTTGTAAAATTCATCTGATCATGCCCATTGTTTTATTTGAATATATATCTAATTAACTCTAAATGCGGCTGTAATACACACATATGTGGACTAATGATTTATTTAAGTTATAAACATTGGTTCAGGAAAGATTTATGTGCTAATATAACCCATGAGTTTAATATATATAAGAATAAGTATATGAAAATGTTGTACATTGATGTATGTCTTGGAAACTTATGTGCATGCATTGAAACAGATCATACACTAGTATTTAAGGTGGTAGAGATAATATATATATATATATACAAAATAATTGAAAACAAGGGGTTTACATATATGGAACCAAATTTTAAAAAATTATCACATTATTATCTTCGATAAATGGCGTTTGTAAAGTTTATATTCTCACTACCACTTAAGCTTTTTCTTTTACCTATTACCAAAAGAGGGGCGGCTGCTCACCGGTGTGGTGGACCGGTGGTGTTTATGCAAACGGAGGCGGTGGTAAAGGGAGGGGGAGAAGTAGATGAAGCGGAGGGGGAGGGGGAAAAGTAGATGAAGCGAAGGGGGAGGTTGTGGTATTTTGCGACAGTGAAGGGCGGTGGTGGGCAGCGGTAATGAGCTGAAATATGGTTACGTTTAGGGGGAAGATGGGGTTGAGGTGGGGCCACTTTTTTAATATATTATATATTTATATAAATACATTTATTTATTTTTTCTTTATAATATTTTAAGGGTATAATAGTCATTATAAAAAAAGTTAACGGAAAAAGTTAACCCCCATCCAAGTCAGGGATCTTTTTTGTTATTTTTTTAAATGTTTGGACCGACCTTATAGATTTTAAAACCTAGGGACCAAAAGTGAAACCAACCCTAACTACAGGGACCTTTCGTGTTATTAAATCATGTTTTTATTTTGAGTTAATTACACGATTGGTCTCGGTGCTTTGCCCATATTATAATATTGGTCCCAAACTTGGAGAAATTACAGGTTCGGTCCCAACTGTTCACTCGGTCGTAATAGTATTGGTCCCTAACTTGGTCTGCCTTCTATTTTGGCCGTCAAGTCCAGTCAGGTGCGTTTCACATGGGGTAAAATTACATTTGACAATCTTTCCCCTCTTCACTCTCAACGAACTCCATCAATCTTCATACGTTGTCATCAATGGCAATCTGTGACTGTGGCAGACTTGCGATCGTGCACACATCATGGATTGATCAGAACCCTAGCCGTCAGTTTTACGCATGCCCTGTGCAAGTATTAACTTACATTTAGCGCAATGTCAGTCGATTAAGATTGTTTCGATTGTGATTATTTTTCTTGTTTTTGATGAACCGACATTCAAAAGATGGACCTTGCAGGTGCTTCTTAGGGTGGATTGACCCCATGTGCCCTCGTGCATTTGACATTATCCCTGGTCTCCGCAGGTCCAAGAACAAGCTTGATGATGAGATTACTGAACTGAGAGGTCAAGTTAGGAAGAAGGATTAAGTCATTGTTGCTTTGGTGTTAGTGATAGCTTTTGTAGTTTGGGTTGCAATTGGTTTAAGCCTGTTGTGATTTTATTATGTTTTGAATGATGTGTTTTGGGTTGCGATTGGTTAATGAATGGTATTTGTATAGTTTTGGTTTAATGGTAATTGTTGCTAGGGTTGAATGAACAATTGTAATGTAATGGGTTTTGAAGTTACTAATGGAAGTAATAACTTTATGGTCATCGTGTGTTTATGGCAAAATATAGATGAAACATATAACTCAATGAAGTGTTTTGACCCAATCGCAAAATAAGCATGTTTTGTCCCTATGGCGTTGAATTACCAAATTATACATAAGTAAGTCAATAAGAAAACCACACAAAGATATCCATTACATAACCTTGATTCAGATGTCACATACATAACCAACAGAAAGATAATAATTGTCCAGATAAGCCAAACACCGGTGAATATTGTCATATTACAAACATTATATAAAAAACCATCCTCCATAACAAACATTCATGAAATTCAAGTACTGGGTCCACCCTGCCTTTTGCAGCTCCTAGAATTATGGCCTTTGTTATTGCATTTGCCATAAGTGATGGTCTCCCACCTCCTTGTCAACTTTCCACCTCGCTCAAACTCATCTTCAACCTCTACCTGGTCCTTTCATCGTTTCTTCTTTGGCCTTCCAATAGGGGTGTGATGTAATGGTGGGGTCAATGTAGTGAGACATTGTGACATTGGCCACAAGTTAGCACCACTCTTGGGACTATATGGTTGGAATAAACCTTCTTCCATGTTTCCAACCGGTAACAAGCATTTACCCATGACTCTGGTGGCCCAACCTATGAAAATATGATAATTAGTAGTTATAATACACCAATAAACTGTCATATTAGAAATTACCTCTTGCCCATTAACAACCATATTCCAATTCACTACAACATGCTTGCAAGGGATCCCCACCAACTCCCACCTCCTATAACTACATAATTTAGAAACAACATCCATGACTACCTATTCCTTTCCTCGTCCACTAATCAGTCACTTGTCACCCCCACTCCATATTATAGTGCACTTTGCTGCCTTAGTTTTTATAACATCAAGAATTTTTGTTGCATTGGGAGTTAGTGGTCCATCACACTTACCAATAACCTTTATTACATTCACCATTCTCTTCATCAAGTACTCTTTTATGTACTCCAAGGATTAAATGATTGGGTTGTCTCTACCCTCGACTGTTTTGTGTTGATACATATATGTACCTAGATCCTGATCTGAATGTAATATGTCTTACACTTGTGTAATTATTTGGTACTTAATGAAATACTAATGTTTGGTTGTGTTTATAATGTTTAATATTTCATTAATGAATTGTTTAACGTATATTGACTTTATAGGTTTATAATTGTTTAATGTTATATCTATTTATATTATGTAATGATACACGCATATATGAACATGTTATATAGGCTTACAGTTGTTAGACATGTTCT
>BJCM01218144.1:0-16160 GCA_018326385.1 Flaveria bidentis | reverse complement strand
AGTTCCTTTGATAGTTGTTTCTCTTGGGGGCATTGCACTCTCTTGAGAAGTGGCCAGCCATGCCACAGTTGAAGCATTTCACCTTGGATTTATCATATCCAAGTTTTGTGTTCTCATTTAGGCTCAACTTTCTTCCTTTTCTAAAGAATTTCTTGGCTCTCATGGCAATCATGGCCATTTGCCACTGTAGGTCCATTTCCTCCACATCATCAGGATCCATTTCCTCCAAATCTTCCTGAATTAGATAAGCAGAGGTGAGTCTTCCTCCCAAGTAGGCTTCAAAGCTTGCAACAAAGGCATTGTACGTTGCCTTTTGTTCTTCTGATCTTGAGTCTTCAGGAGAGGTTTGAGGAGCAGCAGATACTTTAGGTGTTTGAGATGAAGTTGATGGATGATTGATTGGTGGAAATCATCTTCCTCAGTGATGAATGCATTTTCCACAGAATGAGATTCTGATGGAAATTCATAAGCCTCAATCACTATTGGTCCACCAAGATTTTTGCTTCTTTCATCAAGTTCTAAAGCTTCAATTTTGGCTATCATAATGTCTAAAGTAGTACTCTCAAGATCAAGAGTATTTTTCAGCAT
Source organism: Flaveria bidentis (assembly GCA_018326385.1). NCBI lineage: Eukaryota > Viridiplantae > Streptophyta > Magnoliopsida > Asterales > Asteraceae > Flaveria > Flaveria bidentis. Next base: position 15,572 of record BJCM01218144.1, on the reverse strand, counting down.
AATTATATTCTGTTTCTAGCTTTCAGGGAGACTGTGAAGCATTTTCTTATTTAATTCTTTAATCTTGTAAGTGACTCCCATGATTTCCAAGTCATCTGCTAACTATACAAATTTGTGCAATTGTTTAGATATTGATTCTCCTTTGGTGTGGTGGAATGTTTCATACTGATTGACCAGCTTATCTTTGTTGATTTTAGCCACCTCACTGCTTCCTTCACACATGATTTTCAGTGCATCCCACACAGCTTTAGCAGTTCCATACTTTTCCAATCCTTTCAGCACATCCATCTTGAGTGCTTGAGTCAAAATAGAGTATGCTTTGAGGTCAATCTTGATTTTCTTATAGTCATCTTCATCAAGAGTTAAGTCTTCAATTGGTATTCTAGCAGTCTTGTAAATTGCAGCTTGATCTGTTGATAGAGTAACAAGGATGTGTGGACCCTTGCATATTGATATCCAGAAATCAGGATCTACACCTGTGATGTAATTTCTAAACCTTATTCTCCACTGTTTAAACTCAGATTTGTGTTTAAGCATAGGAGGTTTAGGTGTATGGCCAAGTTCTGAGTAACTGTTAGAATCCATTTTAACTTGTGTAAATATAGATTTAGTTGATTTTAAGTTTGATTAAGATTGATAAGTCCAACTTGTTCAAGCAGTTCGGTCGAAGATCAGAATGAGATCTGTAATGATTTCTTGATGTTGACAGGAGTATTCTTGTTGTTTACTAAGTAGAGATGATGATATCCACTACTAGCAACTCGATTACCAGATCAATCGAATTCTATTCAGTTCTTTGCACAGATCTGAAAGAGAATAGAGAGCCAAAGCTCTGATACCAATTGACTGGGTTGAGCAAGAGTGATATATTCTTACTTTGAATCGAATATGGCAATCAAGTCAATGATTGAATGGCGGAAACAAGCAATCAAAGAACATTCAATGCAAGAAAAATACTCATAAATGTTTTTGTATTGAATAAATGAAAGTTGATTGATTACAGAGAATAATTACAACAAAAATTCTCTATGTCTATCAGTCGTCACCTCAGGTACGAGGTTAACTATTCTATTTATAGGTAGACTAGATGCCTTTACAAAATGACTAAACTACCCCTGAACTATTACATCAGAAACTAGTCTAAGTCTTGATCCGCATCTTTGCTTGTTCATCCGCATTGACAAATGCGGATGAGATAATCTTGATTAGCATTTCTTCACTTGATCATCCGTATTAGTATGTTGGTCATCCGCATTTGTTAATACAGATGAACAAATACTTATGCACATTTCTTCGGTCATCCGCATTAGTCAATGCGGATGAGCAAAGTCTTATCCGCATTAACTTTTAGTCTTCCGCATTAGTCAATGCGGAAGAGTAACTTCTTGTTCGTACTATCATTCTGTCTTCTGCATTAGTCAATGCGGAAGAGTAAACACTTGTCCGTATTATTGTTATGTCTTCCGCATTAACAAATACGGAAGACAACACTTGTTCCTTTCCATAGTAGAATTTCATCCGCATTTCTTCTAGGACTTAAGGGATTCCAGCAGAGCAATCATCAAGTCACCCATTGAGTTGGCATGTATGATTCTTTCAGGGTGCAACAAACTGAGTTGTTCGCTTGAATGACTGTGTTGGTGTGTAAATCATTCAGTGTGTGTGGAGGATGGCTGGTGGTAGATCATCTAAAGCTTCACGTGGTGGAGGTCGTGGTGCTGAACCACGGGCTATGAGAGGAAGGCCTAGAGCCAAAAAGGTGGTTCATGAAGAACTATAAACCCCTCATCCGGAGGGCGGTGATGAGAGTGATAACTTAAGGGCCTCAGTGAAAGAGGCTATTGTTGAAGAGGTGCATCAGGTCATGGAGACAATCTTACCATCTGTGGTGACCGAAGTTATCAAGGTTGTGAGGGAAGGAGAAAGGAAGGAAAGAAGTAGACCTACAGGCGAAAGAAGACAGCCCGAGACTGAGACGGTTCTATAAGATGACGAAGAAGAAGAAGAAGAAGAAGAGCCTATGCCGGAGGCGGCACGAGGCTGTAACTACGAGGCATTTCAAAGGTGCAAGCCCCCTACTTTTTATGGTAATGGCACTGCTGCTGCTGCTCACCAATGGGTGAGAGAAATGGAAGTTTTTCTGAATATCAACAAGTGCCGAGAAGACCAAAAGGTGAAATTTGTTGCCCACTCATTCATGGACTCGGCTTTGTGTTGGTGGGACAATATTGTCCAAGCTGAGGGTAGCCGGGCTATCAGAAGAATGAGGTGGCTGGAGTTGAAGAGGCTGGTGATTGAGAAGTTCTATCCTCACCATGAGATGAACAAAGTTGAAAGGGAGTTCCTGCACCTGGACGCGGGAACGATGACACATCCGCAATACACCACCAAGTTTAACAAAATGGCACGGCTGGTGCCGAATCTAGTGACGCATCTATCATGAAAGATCAAGAGGTATATTCAGGGCTTGCCGAAGGATATCCGTAGGCACATGATTGCTGCCTGGCCGAGCACGTTTAGGTCAGCAGTTGATTTGGCAGGAAGGTTGTATGAAGAACGAGAGGTGGTGGTGGCTGAGGTGAGCAAGAACGATGGTGGCGACTGGAATTGGAATGGGAAAAGGTTTGGTCGGGGTGGTGCCCCGACGAGTTACAAGAAGGCACGGGTGGATGATCGCCGGTGGTCACGCCTGGTACGGGGTTGAAGAGGTGTGGCAAATGCGGGAAGGAGCATTCAGGAGGATGACAATGGGGATCAAACATCTGCTTCAAGTGTGGGAAGCCTAGTCATATGGCTAGAGATTATGGGGATATAAGGTGTTTCAACTGTGGGGAAAGTGGTGACATGAGTAGAGATTGTAAGAAGCCGAGGGCTGAGGGTTCTGGGGTGAAGAAGACTTGGGTGAAGGACCGAGGGCGACACCAGAGCATTCATGATGATGCAGGAGGAGGCTAGGATGGACCCTGATGTTGTGTCAGGTACCTTTCTAGTAAACTAAACTTTAGCCTCTGTGTTATTCGATTCTGGTGCTAGTAAAAGTTTCATTTCTGTTGCTTTATATGCTAAATTGCCTGTTAGTAGTAAGAATATAGATGCACCCTTTGATTTAGAAACTACCATAGGTAAGTCTACCAGGATTTCTGAGGTGATAAAAGGATGTGATGTGGAATTAGAAGGTCATAAGTTTCCGGTTAGACCATTTGTGATGACCTTAGGTGGTTTCGATGTGGTTCTTGGGATGGATTGGTTAGCGGACTACGAGGCGAACATTGAGTGTCGGAAGAAAATGATTCGTTTGACAACACCTGACGGGAGTTCGGTGATGGTTTATGGTGATCGATTCACGACGATCCCGAAAGTAATCTCAATGGTGGTGGTGGGAAAGTGCATGAGGCACGGATGTAGTGCCTACTTGGCTTATGTAAAGGACGTGGATACACCAACACCACAATATCCGATGTCCCAGTTGTGTTTGACTTTCCAGATGTGTTTCCTGAAGACTTACAAGGAGTGCCACCTGACCGAGAGATCGAGTTTTATATTGATTTGATACCAGGTGCCCAGCCTGTTGCCAAGGCACCGTATCGATTGGCTCCGACTAAGATGAAAGAGTTGATGGAGCAATTGCAAGAGCTACTTCATCATCATCATCATCATCGTCATCATCGTCATCATCATCATCATCATCGTCATTATCATCATCATCGTCATCATCGTCATCATCGTCATCATCGTCGTCATCGTCGTCATCGTCGTTATCGTCGTCATCGTCGTCATCGTCGTCATCGTCGTCATCGTCGTCGTCGTCGTTATCGTCGTCATCGTCGTCATCGTCATCATCATCATCATCATCATTGTCATCATCATCATCATCATCATCATCATCATCGTCGTCATCATCATCATCATAATCATCGTCATCATCATTAGCATCATCAACATCATCATCAGCATCATCATCAGCATCATCATCAGCATCATGATCAGCATCATCAGCATCATCATTAGCATCATCATCACCGGCATCATCATCGACATCAGCATCATCATCAGCATCATCATCATCATCAGCATCATCATCATCAGCATTATCATCATCATCAGCAGCAGCAACATCATCATCATCATTAGCATCATCATCATCAGCATCATCATCATCAGCAGCATCAACAATATCATCATCATCATCATCATCAGCATTATCATCATCATTAGCATCGGCATCATCTCATCATCATCATCATCAGCATCATCATCAACAACATCATCATCATCATCGTCATCATCATCATCATCATTATCATTATTATTATCATCATCGTCATCATCATCATCGTCATCATCATAATTAATTTAAAGCATTATAAATAAGATAGTTTTAAAATAAATATATATTAAAGAATGTGTTAATTGAAAGAAATATTATATATGAGAAAATTAGAAACTATTATATTACAAGTATGTTATCATGATATGTTTTATAATATAGCATATAAAAAATAGATATGGATTGTTATTATAATCATTAGTATAAAAATATTTGATAATTAAATAGTTAAGTATTCAAATTAGATACTACTTCTTTTTAAATTATATTAATATTAATATTAATATTTATAAAAGTATTAGTACTTACAAAATTTTAAATATTAATTTAAACTATTATAAATAATAAAATATATAATATAGTGAATTAAATAATGTATTAATAATATGAATTAATTAATTAATGCATTGATTAAAAGAAGTTTAATAAAATGAAGGGCAAAATAAGAACAATTGCATATAACATTTGTATCTAATGCTTAATAAATTGTTTTAGGTGTCTTAAATTTTTGTGAAATTGTATTTGTGTCCCATGTTTATGCATTATATAATTGTATATATATGTATACACACATACGCACATACACATACACACGCACACACGCCCGCGCGCACACACACACACACACATATATATATATATATACATATATATATATAAGTATATGTATATATATATACATATATATATACATATATATATATATATATACACATATATATACATACATATACATATACATACATATAGATATACATATATATATTGATGGTGAAGTAGGAGATCATAGTGAGAGTACATCACCACCGGTGCCCGGGTAGAATCCGACAAATTTGTTTAAATTCATAATGAAACATGATGATGTAAAGTTCATAGAGGAATTGATGAATTTGCCACCGGTGTTAAAGAACGTTTTATGAATTTTGGACGGAATAACTATTTCATCATTTTTTAAGCACGAGTACTAAGACAATAAAAATAGGTGTGCTGAAATAACAATAGTAATATAAAACAAGACTAAAAAAAAGTAATTAACTCATTATTTATTAAAAGGGTAAAATAATTTATTTACTTAAACTTAACAAAAAATTAATAAAAATAAACATTAATACCTAGACCAGATATTAAATTAAAAAGCACATGTTTCGAACTTATTACTAAGAAAAATTAGTACATAAACATATTATTTTTTGCTAATACATAGGAACTATATATGTAAGGGTGAGCGGGGCACAAGCATCGTGAGGCTACAACACCCGACGACCCTCGACACCACCACCGCTACCCTCATTCACCCCGCAAAACTTTCTTTCACGGCTTCTATTCTTCGTGAACAACTCAAAATTATGTGTGTGTAGAGTTTAATGGTGCAGTGTGACAAATTTTAACCGATATGTTTACGATATAATTATGATGTGTTTGATGTGAGCACTTGCCATCCTAATTAACTCTAATATAATAATAATAAAAGACAATGATTACGGGTTGGTGCTGTCAAATGGATCTCCCTAAAGCACGATTTGGCCTCAAAATTCGCGCAAAAGTCTACTTACAAGTCTTTCTTCTCTCATCTCATGAGTCATCGCTTTCAATCTATTCGCACTTTGTCTTGCTCATACTTGACTTTTCAAAGTCAATCCTATTGCTTTTAATATCTTCAAATCTTCAATTTGAATGATAAATTTGTTTATCACGCATAAACTTCATTATTCATATATTGGTTTTTCATTTATAACGTAAATAATTAGGGTGTGTTTCGTAAGCAACAACTCAAAGAACTTTAATAGAATTTGAATTTGAATTGCATTGTTTAATTTGTTTGATTGATTAAAATTTATTGGAATTGTAATTTAAATTTCATTCTTAGCATGTTTGTTGAAAAATAAGTTGAAATTTAAAAATTCCTTTAAATTAGGATTTTACCACCCCTACCCACCACTAATCATCCCTGTTGACGATCCTTGCCGACATCTCCGACCGTCACCGACCACCCAAAATTGTTTGACGTCCCACCCATCTCCTGCTTGTCACCGACAACTGACTGCTCCTGCTTTTGTTGTCGACAATCATTAGTCGTTGTTGATCGCACTCACCACTGACAAAGAACCGTCTCCACCAACTATGCACGTGGCCGACTTCGAACTGTTGTCGCCGATCACTGAGTGCGTTGTTTTGGATGTGATTGATGGCGATTATCGATTGTTGGCGGCATATGAGAACGGTTAGGGGCGGTGATGGTGTACAAATGGTTGACGGCAAAGGGCATGATTGGTGGTATGTAATGGCGGTGATTGGTAGTTGGAAGATGTTTTCTATTAATGTGTGACAAATTCTAATTTTCATAAGATTGTTTTGTCACTAAAAGATATTTGAAAATAAAATTGGAGTGATAGATTTTAATTCATTTGAAATTCAAATTATTTGAAAAATAATAAATTTCAAAATCCAATTCCTTTTAATGTCAATTTAAACAAATTACAAGAATCAAATACCTAAAGTTTTTTATGTGTTTTTTTTAATCCACAATCTTCTAAACGATTCTTTTCATATGTATAACTTATTTTTAAATCATATCATTTGGAAAGAGTATACTTAAGAAGTTAATTCGGATAAGTGAGGTGTATGTAATCCAACCCGATTCAATGGCCATTATCCCATTGTTACAACCGTAAACTCTACCACTTTTTATCCCTTAACAACCAGTGGCGAAACTTGAAAAAAAAATCTTAAGGGGGCCGAATGTTACGGGTCCATTTTTTTTCTTATACTTAAGTTTCGAGTTATATATTCGGGTCAGTAGTCGGTAAAAAAATAATAACTCAAAATATTGGATTTTTCTTCATTCATTCAAAGGACCGTTCTTACACGTAACAAAAACTAAATATTGTTTAACAAACAAAGACCTAAAGTAGAAAGTGCAAGTGCCTTGAAAAAAAATTACAATTCTGTTCGACCACCTTTATTATTTATAAGTTTCAAGGTTAGACTTAAAAACTTGGGAATACAAGTTTCAAGGTTAAACAAAAACTACCCTCATGTTTACGTATTTATAAAGAAGTATGATTTTACTTATTTATAATCTTCAAGTTTGCAAACAAACCAAAGTCCCGTTCTTACGAGTTTTTTTACAACACAATATGTATAAAAAATTTTATAAGTATCGAGGGAGACCGGTAAGTTTTGTACGAAATCATTTCAAGAGGGGCCGGACACAATATTTATAAAATTTTCGGCTTGAAAAAACAAAAATTAACACTACCGAACGTAGGGGCAAGGGGGCCGGGGCCCACCCTGGCCCCAACTAAGTTTCGCCCCTGTTGACAACCACGAGTTCAGTTAATAACAAACGTCATCACCAATATGCTTACAAACGTAATAAGTGCTATCAATTTCCCACACACTTTCCTGACTCGTTCCTCTTAAACCATTATTTATATATATGTGTCAAATCAAAAAATTCATTTTCACCTTTCCCATGGGACCTTAAATTTTAATTTTATAAATAGCAGCCACTATTGCAACCATTAAACACGACATACTACGAACCTTCAAAGATTGCCTCAGGAAGGTCACAAGGAAAGCTTCATAACAAAGATAATAAATATATCAAGAACCCAAATCGCAACTTGCAGATCGATCAAACTTGAAGATGGACGCATATAATCCACTGTCTAAATCCTACAGTTACAGATCAGTGGGCTCACCTGAGATCAATTATGATTTTGCAAATCAGCCAAATTCTGAGTGGTTTGATAACTTTATGATATTTGATGATTGGATAAATGAAGATCAAGCATCCGTTGTACCTGAATATGAATATGCAGTAAGTGCGATAGAAGATGGAAGCAGTAGCAGCCATCTTCAAGGAAATTATAACAGTAAGAAAACTCATTTTACGTTAATTTGATATATGTTTGGCAACATAAATCCAATCTTTGGCCATGCAATTAGTGGCATGATCATTACGAACGACTAATTAAGAAATGAATTGATGGAAGATGTTTTCTCTTAACAGGTGCTAGTGGAATTCATGTGCAAGCCCAAAAGGTTACAAAAGAGAAAGTGGCCTTTAAAACTAAATCACAGGTAGAGATCCTAGATGACGGTTTCAAGTGGAGGAAATATGGAAAAAAGATGGTAAAGAACAGCCCAAACCCAAGGTAGGGTAAATAATCTTCTCCACACACACACACACACACACACACACACACATATATATATATATTATATATGTATATGTGTGTGTGTGTGTGTATCATGTTGTGTTTTATTAGGGGTAGTGATACTTGATTTGATATGTGTATATAATAGGAATTACTACCGCTGCTCAGCAGAAGGATGTTCGGTGAAAAAGAGAGTTGAGAGAGATGTGGAGGATGCACGGTATGTAATCACAACCTATGAGGGTGTCCATAACCATCAGCGTCCTTCTAACTTCTGATCACTAGTCAGTCCTAGTACTATTATTATTATTATTATTATTATTATTATGCCAGGCTAAATTTGTTTTACTATATTTCTCTTGCTTGTAAGAAGAAATCTTCTAGTTTGGTTACTCTTTTTCATTTCTTGAACTTGGGGTTGTAAAGACTTATCCATAAATTCATATGTAAACGTACACATAATTTGTATCCCTTCTATGTGGATTGAGATATCAACATGCAACATGCTTCATGCTATATTGTCGTTATGATGGGGATTTTATGTGTGTTAGTTATACTACAAACAAACAACAATTAAATCTTCTAGCTTGCTTACTCTTCTTCTATGTGTATTAAGATATCCACATGGTTAATGCTATACTTATCCTACTAGTTGTGTCATTATGATGGGGATTCTATGTGTGTTATACTACATTCAAGAATTAAATCTTCTGGTTTGCTTACTCTTCTTCTATATGGATTAAGATATCCACATGGTTAATGCTATACTTATCCTTCTAGTTGCGTCATTATGATGGGAATTCTATGTGTTATACTACATTCAAGAATTAAATCTTCTAGTTTGCTTACTCTTCTTCTATATGAATTAAGATATCCACATGATTAATGCTATACTTATCCTGCGAGTTGCGTCATTATGATGGGAATTCTATGTGTATTTAATTTTACTACAAACAAGTTAATAGTTATGATAAGTGCTATAAATAAATAAAGTATTAAATTCACTAAGTAAAAGATACTTTTAAATAAATAAGTTAAGGAAAATCAGATTTTATTAATTAAAACAGTTAACATTTGCTAATGTTAATTTCAACAAACAATTTATTAAATATTAATCTAAAGTCTTATTTTAACTGTTCGTTAACTACATTAGTTTTATAACTTATCACATGGCGTGACTCGCAACATGAAATATCACATAGTTACAATTAGAATGTAAATATACTATTCAATTGTTTTTTTATAAAATATTACTTATTGAAGTCATTTAGCGTAAAATTTTGGTTGCAGTTTAAGTAGCGTGGAACAAAAACACACAAAGATTGAGTGATATATTTATATATCTTATTTAAAATACATAATACATCATGTCATATGTCATACCATTAGCAACATCATGTGCCACATTATCAAAAATTAAACGGGGGATAGTTAGACGGGATTACAACTAGTGACAAAAAATGAAAGTTGGGATAAATTTGTCAAATTGTTAGTTGGGATTAATAAGCCAATAATCAATAGTTTAGATTATAAAAAATCTATTTTCCTTGAGTTAACTTTAAAAAGTTTAAAACATTTTTGTTTTTCTTTACAAACTATATAAAAATATTATTTCTATTAGGGTCATTGGATTTTAATAATTTTAACTTTTATTTATTGGGCGTAATTAATCTCAGCTCGAAAATATTTACGGAATTTCCCAACTTTGACCTTATTTTCCTTAAAGGATTCCTTGTAACTTAGAGTTAAAACCATTATTTTTTAATGACTTGAACTATTTATATGGCTAAAATATTATGCACAAATTTAAAACCAACCATTAGGTCTATCAATCTGAAACTTTTCATCGTGAAATCCGTCAATCTCTACCTCCTGATCTGAAAAATGGACCTGATAGAGGCTGGGTGGCAACGGAGTTGAAAAATAACTTAAAGTTGTCTTCATTTCTTCAAAAAACTAACGGGAGTTAACTATCGGTTAGTAACAGATTATCGTAGGAAAATAAACTCAAAGTTAAAATTGTATGTAATATTTCATAAGTTTGAATTAATGATGACCAACAAACGATAATTAGAAATATTATAATCCAATAACCCACTCTTTCATATAGTTCGAATTTTATTTGTAAACAATTTATGCAACTAAATTTTGTTTTAGTCAGAACCATTCCAAAAGATCTTAAAAAAATCAACACGGAAGATTTTCCTTTTAAAGTGTACCGTAAACAAAAATGAAGCTATGTATCAACATAACCACAATCGTGAACAAAAGTGAATTTATGGCAACATGCGGCAGTTAACTCCTACTTAAGTTTAATATGTAACGAAAATAATATTTAATTAAACATTTTAGCTTAAAATAATGTACATATTACGTGAGTAGTAAAAATATTAGTAAAATATTTTCTTAAAGAAATCTGGATATGAATATTATTTGATAAATAATAAAAAGAATAAAAGGGAAAGAAAAAACACAAAAAAGAGAAGAAAAAAATAATATAAAAACAATAAAAATAACAATAAAGAAAACCCTTAAACACACAATTTAAAGATTCGAAACCGGGATGCCTCACTTACATGTGTGTGCATTACGAGTAGCAAAATACTTCATCTTTGCTTTAGGCATAGTTACGTTAACACCACATCTATTGACTTGTAACTTTATGTTAGACTCATGCTTTATGTTAAGTGTATAAAACTGTAGAAAAGTAAATAAATAAATAAACTAGAAATTAAGGGAGCACACAAGAATGTATTAGTTTCTATAAACAAAGACGTATAGTTATTTAGTTTCTATTTTTACAATGTCCTTTGCGGGTTCATGTAGTTGGCTCATCTCAATCTTATTTGACGTGCAATGGGGGATGAAAATCAACCTTTCAAGAAATTAAGGGATCACGCATGTATTACAATATACAAGAGAGATGATTTACCAACTAAATTTGATTAATTTGTAATGGCTCCTTTTTACTTAATGTTATGTCAGTTTACTAAAACACTTTTGCCCATCATCCAATTATACAATGACCCACATATATGAACAATAAAAATCATTGATGTTGGTTTTGCATAACTAACCTTTAGATATAAGACTATAAGAGTGACAAGAGAAGTATAAAAAATCCAAAATTCTAGAAGCTCAATTTATCATCAAAGGCAACTATAGTAAGGGAAATGCGCATATCTTTATAAGCATAACCTAAAATTAACATATATAAGCTAGAACATGCATTTTGACCAGATTTTAACATGTTATATGCGTAATAATATAGTCAATAGTGGAGTGAAATAGAGTGAAACTAAACTTAAATTTGACATTACATGAGTGAATATACTAACTAATGTATTCATATGAACATCCTTTTTTAGACCCTCTCCGATATGAACATCCCTTTTTTAGACCCTCTCCAATATCATAAGTTCAAACTGTGCGAATCCAAAAAGATAAAAAATATTATTGTAACTTAGAATAGAGGCTCGCCTGGCAGACCATGGATAACCGTAAGCATCCTTAATGGTCACTAGTATTTGATTCATTTTTTCATCTTAATCAGCCAAAAATACAATTTACATGCAGTCGTCTGTTGATAGATTAAACTGATATATGATCATTGAATTTATACATTCAAAACCAAAGAAAATACACACGAACCTAACTTTGACTATTCCCTCAGATATTTAACGTTATGCACTATCAACATTATAGTACCAAACAATATGTGTTTGGTTCTTCTATACTGATATTAAAGGATACAACAGGGTGAGCTAAGTTGGCTCGTTAAAACCATATTAAGAAAACACAATAGGAAAAAACAATACAACATGTATAATACTACCCCTTAATTCAACATATATATTTTAGTCTTTAAAGTTCGATTTTATACAATAACTATTTGCTTGATCTTAAGCATAGTCTTTATTAGTTTGTGTGAGTTATGTTGCTTTATCTCCATATGGTTTGACTGGACTTTCTTTAGTTTTTACGAACTTCTCATGTCTCTATAATCGAAGTCTATGCTGTCCAATTGAAATAGTGCATGAGCATAAGAAACTAGTTGATAGTCTTCGTTTATAGGGTAAAACAACTATATATCTTGAGCCCTAACAACTTATTCTTTGATATGCTTGTGAAGCTGTCATGTTCACAATGGTGCTAGAAAAACCCAGTAGGACATAACCATAGTTAAGGAAAATAGTATAACACACATCACATACAATTAACAAAACACTTTAGGATGATGTTAAATTGGCACTTCAGGAACCATAAAATAATCTGATTCAACTAGATTAGTTACATTACCTTAGTAAAAACCTTTTTTACGAAACCTAAAGGGACAAAAACTTAGTATGGGAAAAAGAGTGCAATGTATTGGGCTAGGAGTATATTTCGCTAGCACATGTGCTATTTTACATAATACCCATGCCTCGTAATACTTATATGACATACTGGTGCACCGAAAGTATAATACTTTTGGACTAAGTACTTCTTCCCCCTAAGCATGGATATTGTTGATACATATGTACCTAGTTTACGATCTTAATGTAATATGTCTGTCATGTCCTAAATGTAAATGAAATATATGAGTTGAATGAAATAGAATATGTGAGTGATGATCTTAATGATAAATGTTTCAGTGTATGTTTGAATGTTTATTATTTATTAACGCATATTGAACTAATTATATAGGTTTGTGGATGTTTGAATAAATCTTAGTAAAGTAATGATTGAGAAACATATTCAAACTTAGTCGTATGAAGTTTTCAAGCGAATGGCCCATGCTAATGGACCATACGCATGAACAACTTCATGCTAATGAACCAGTCGCACGACTGAACCAGGAGACTGGATCAGTCGCACGATTGTGACATGATATTGACTCAGTCGCACGACTGAACACTTAGTTGTGTGAATGGATCAACCGCATGACTCAGTCGCACAACTGAATCAACTGAATCATGCTAAGGGTTCAGTCGTACGAATAAGAAACCCTAACCTATAAATACTGCTTAAGTCATGGAAAAACGTAACACTTCGAATACCTACGTTCTAAATCGTACCCTAGCCGTCCAGAGACTTCAAAGAACCTATTCCAAGTTCATAGATCGCACTAAATTGATTTGCAATCGTTCTTAACATTTAGATACAATCTAAGATCGATTCTACGTGCGTTCTCACTGATTGGATCGCCAATCAAATAGGATTACGCACTATTTGAGTTGGTATACACGTAAATCAGTTAGTACTTCATCACGTACACGGTCCTAACAAGTGGTATCAAAGCTTTGGCTCTTGATTTACATGTGATTCAATTGTTTTGATATAAAAATTGTGTTTTTTTCACTCAAAAACGCAATCTTTTTGTGTCAAACAGTGTTTTAGACGTCTGTAGGTCAAAAAGTTACCGTTTTCCGGCATACAACAATTAGGGTTAGTGAGAAATTCGTGTTTTTGCGTCCAAAATACCTTAAACCTTCGAATTCTCTAAAACCAGCAGCTTTAGTCGCACGATTGATCGGTTCTACCACTTGATGAGTGAGTTGCACACTCATGGAGTCCCCACGTCTATGGAAGACAAAGTTTCAAACTTTGCAGATGGGTTGCCTGAGAAGTGGGTTTCTTTTGTCTCCAACCTCAGACAGAATGATATGCTGGCAAAGTTATATATCAATGATTTTATTCTGAAACTGAGAGAGGAAGAGTTGAGGATGAAGTACAGGGCCCAAAAGTCTTCATATGATCAGAATCCGGCACTGTACCGCTCAACTCCACAAGCCAAAACATCTGGAGCGCAACTACAAACGGCATCGTGTCGAGTTCAACTGGTCCATCTCAAGCCATTACTTCATGATCTGACACGTCAGGGTTGTCTGGTACCCAATACATAGCACCTGAAGCCAATGCTACAAAATTGAAGACCGAGAATCTCGGGAATGTGACAGTAGAGGTATCAAAGGAGCACATGGATCTCTTAGCAGCTATCGTCCACTCCTATGACGGGCTAGTTGCTGGGAAAATTGGGAACTGCCATCTGACAGATGAGGACTACGAGTAGGTAGACGAGACAGAGCTGGAAAGAATGGACATAATATGGGCCTTAGCAAGTGCAGTCCGGAGAGCTAAGAAGTTTGTCAAGAAGACCGGACATAACTTGATTGCTACTAAGGACACAACTTTTGGTTTTGACAAAACCAAAGTTACCTGCTTCAACTGTGGGGGAAAGGGGCACTTCAAACGTGAATGTGTGAAGCCCAAGAAGATAGGAAATGGGAATCCATTTTCATCCTTCAAACATCAGGATAAACCCACAAGTAGTCCTACTTCGTCAAACAAGGATCCTAAAGCCTTGACTGCTCATGATGACGAAGGACAAGATTGGAGCTTTCGGTTTGTGTCTCTGGGAGAATCCAACATAGCTAGTGTTGAGGACTTAGATGATGACTCAGCAAGCGAAGGTGATATTGCAGTGGAACTCGCAATGTCAAACACTAAAAAAACTACAAACGTGGTCGAGCACCTGTCTGAAGAAGGGACAAGCACTAAAAGTTCAGAATCACCAGAACCAGAAAAGTCAGACTCTGCTTTGATGGCTGATTCAACCACACCCTCTCAAGTAAGTACCACTAATCAATTATTTTATGGTCATGCATGCATTGAATGTAATAAATTTAGGGAAAGCATAGACTTAAAATTTTCTAGGTTATTAGATCACAATGATAGATTAGTAAATGATTTACAACTGTGCATAAAAGCAAATAGAATTCTAAAAGAAAATTATAACAGTTATAAAGAAAAGATAGAACTTTTGAACAAACAACTTACGGAAACCGAAGTTGTAGCTTTTAACCAAGCTAATGACATTAAGTTCTATCTAAACTCCCTAGAAGATACTAAGAAACAAAAGGCAGTTTTGGAAGTAGAAGTAAATTCATTAAAGCAAAAACTGCATAGTTGGACAAGTTCCTCTCACATTGTCCAACACTTAGTGAGAGAACACAACAATGGGGAGGGTTTGGGTTATAAAGTGGTTCCACCACCACATGAGACCTTGATGAATGCCAAAAGTAAACCAATAAATAACAACC
>BJCM01218130.1:0-10807 GCA_018326385.1 Flaveria bidentis | reverse complement strand
ATTCAATTTAAACCAGTGAAGTTTGTGTCAGCAGGAACTTTTGACATGAACACAGTCACAGAATTGACATATAAACCTAAGATCAAATCTGAATCTGATCTGAAAACAAGATCAGGTCCTAAGACTTCCCTTGTGCATAAAAGATTTGTATCTAAGGAGTCAAATAATTGTGATCAAGTCCAAAAGACAAATTCTAAGAACCAAATGACCAAATTCACACCAAAGAAACAACAATATAATCGGTCTAACCCTAAATTTAAACAAGAATCAAATGTTTCTTACACTCCAAGGGTTAACAAAATGTTGTTTAATCACTCTAAAAAATATTGTGACATATGTGATATGTATAATCATGACATTATAGAATGTTACTTTAACAAGTATTGCCATATATGTGACATGACAAATCACACAACTGATGATTGCTACTTTAACAGATAATGTGCATTGTGTGATGAAAGAAATCATAATACAAAGGATTGTTACTTTAGAAAGAACTCATCAAGGAAAGTTTTTAGTAATCAAGGATTTGTAAACCCACAATTTAAAAGAAATCATTACAGATTGACTCAATTGATCCTATCAATTATCTTAAAAGAAGCTCATAAGTCATGATACTTAATACATCTCCGTAGTGAAAAGATTTATACGAACTTAAGTCGAGATTTTTGTAGCCGCGTATGAAGAAGAGTATTGCTAGATATGTGAAGAAATACCTCACGTGCCATAAAGTTTAAGGTAAACAACAAATATCATTCAGTTATCTTCAACAACCTAAAATAACTAAATGGAAATGGGAGAACAGAATCCAAATTATATATTTATATAAACACAATAATTGAACATTAAAAATTTTCAGAATTCTTACTAAAAGTGACTTATTGATATCTAAATCGTATAAATTGTGTTTCTAGGTTTTAGAAAAGACTAAGACGGACAAAATGAGGTTAAACAAGAAGGAAATTGAAGAAAATTATGACATCCCGCGTTCTTAGGTTAGTGTCAAAACCTTAATTCTTGTATCTAACCTGTTGCGTCATACTATATTATATTATTTTATTTATTATTAAACTTCTTTTTAATAAATGTAAATGATTATTATTAACCCAAAACTAATTAAAAACTAAATAACTAATTAAATCCCTCAAAATGCAAACCATGCAAGCTAAAGGTACTAAAATGCAAATTTCTATTATTTTTATTTTGTAAATACCCAACCTAGTAACTAATCCCCCTTACCATGACACCCTGTGTTTTTCCAGGTTAAAATCGATTTTTTAATCTAAACTCTCTCTTCTCTTTTATACAGTTAATTACTTTTATTTATTAAATGAAAATAATTAATGTCAATGTTAATGTTATTATTATTATTATTATTATTATTATTATTATTATTATTATTATTATTATTATTATTACGATTATTACTATCATTACTATCATTAGTATTATTAGTATTATTATTGTTATTATTATCCTTGTTGTTATTATTATCATTATTGTTATTATTATTATTATTATTATTATTATTATTATTATTATTATTGTTATTAAATTTATTATTATTATTATTATTATTATTATTATTATTATTGTAATTATTATTATTGTTATTATTATTATTGTTAATATTATTGTTATTATAATAATAATAATTATTATTATTGCTATTATTATTATTATAATTATTATTATTATTGTTAATAATTATTGTTATTATTATTATTGTTATTATTATTATTTTTATTATTGTTATTATTATTGTTATTTTTATTATTGTTATTATTATTGTTATTATTATTATTGTTATTATTATTATTATTATTATTATTATTATTATTATTATTAGTGCTATCATTATTATTGCTATTATTATTATTATTACTATTATTATTATTACTATTATTATTATTACTAATATTATTATGACTATTATTATTATTATTATTATTATTATTATTATTATTATTATTATTAATATTATTATTATTATGAAAACTTTTGGTGGTGTTGCATATGGTTTAGTTCCCTCACAGTTAAGAAAGAAATTTGATCATCAATCTGAACGCAACATCTTTATTGGATATTGAACTTTGAGTAACGGGTATCATTTTTACAACCCGATTACAAAAAGGTTTTGTATCACGTGAGATGTTGAATTTCTTGAAAATGTGAAGTGGAATTGGAATACTAATATGGAAAAATTAGGAAATCACTTCATGTACAATGACCCACTTCCATGTGATGACTCCATAAATAGTACACTTACCATGCCTACCTCACCCATTACTATCAACCTTGCACCAACCTCCACTAAATCAGTTTCACCTGCACCTAATACCCAAAACCCATCAACATCCACCCAATTTAACCCCACTTTACCAACTGAAGAAACACGAGCACCTCGTTAACCATCTCATCCACCTATTTGGATGTCTGATTACTATAGTGGAGAGGGCCTCTCAAAAGAAGAATCTGACAATACATCTTGTCATTTTGCTTTAAATATCTCTGACCCCACCACCTACTCTCAAGCATCACATGATGATAATTGGTTACTACCATGCAAAATAAACTTCAAGCTATTGAGAAAAATGGTACATCGCAACTTGTTGATTTGCCAACATGGAGAAAAATAGTTAGTGTAAAATGGTTGTATAAAACTAAGGTTAGTGCATATGGGCAGATTCTCAGACACAAGGCATAGCTTGTGGCAAAGGGTATTCTCAGCAGCCTTGTGTAGACTATCAAGAAACCGTTGCTCCGGTTGCCCGCTTTGAAACCATCAGATTCATCATAGCTATTGCAAATCACATGGGTTGGATTATTTATCAACTTGATGTGAAAATAGCATTTCTTAATGGGGATGGACTGAGGAAATTTATGTAGATCAACCTAAAGGCTTCGTATTGAAAGATTATCCAGAGAAAGTCTACAAACTGAACAAGGCATTGTATGGTCTCAAACAAGCGCCTAGGGCGTGGTATTCGAAGATAGATGGCTACTTTGCTAGTCATAACTATCTGTAAAGCAAGAATGAACCAACTCTTTATACTAAGAAGACTACATCAAGTAATATCATTTACATTTGTTTGTATGTTGATGATATTATTTATACTTCTTCTAGTGATCAACTTATGAAAGAATTCAAGCAAGGAATCCAACATACTTTTGAAATGACCGGCTTGGGTCTACTTAAGCTATTTTTAGGCCTTGAAGTCAAACAAACAGTCTGTGGTATTCTTCTTCATCAGAAAAATTATGCTGCAAATCTTGTGTCAAAATTTGGTATGGGAAGTAGCAAAGCAGGAATCACACCAATGAATTCCAATGAAAAGCTAAGTGCTCAAGATGGTGCAATCAAGGCTAATGAGGAAACTTTTAGAAGTTTGGTTGGGTCTCATCTACCTAACTCATACTAGTCCTAACCTAGCCTATGTAGTTAGTGAAGTCTCAAGGTTTATGCAAACACTATCTAAAATTCATATCGGTTCTGTTAGAAGAATTCTTAAATATGTTGTAGGCACAACTGATTTTGGTGTTTGGTATACCAAGTCTGATCGAATCATCTTGAAGGGCTATAGTGATAGCGACTGGGCAAGTAACATTGATGACTAGAAAAGCCTTTCAACATATATTTTCTCTTTGGGAAGTGCTATTCTATCATGGAGTTCAAAAACGAAACACACTGTTACATTATCTAGTACAAAAGTAGAATATATAGCAGCCTCGGGAGCTACTTGACAAGCAATTTGGCTGCGTCGAATTCTTGAAGATTTGAACGTTGAGCAACAGTGTCCTACTGTGATATATTATGATAATAAGGCCACCATTAGTTTATCAAAAATCCAATTCATCACAGTAGATCCAAACATATTGAGTTATCATTTTCTAAGAGAGATGGTTGAAAAGAAGCAAGTACACTTGGAGCAGCTAGCAGATGTTCTTACCAAGTCCATGACCGGAGAAAAATTTAGTTACTTCAGGTCTTAGTTAGTAGTTACATAGTTTGAATCAAGGGGGTGTGATGACGTGTGATTCAACCTATTGGTGATGTTGAAGTTTGAAGTCTTGCATGGAATGCTGCTGCATAAGTCATATGCACGTTTCCTTTTTTCTTGTTAGTAGTTGCTTAATAACCGGTCAATAGGTTTCCCCTTGTGACCGTTAGTTTGTTCCACATTTTATGTATTTCCTTTTCCTATTTAAGGTACTGTAATGTGCAGATTTCATGTATCAGAAACTATTCAGTCAT
The DNA here is from genome assembly GCA_018326385.1 of Flaveria bidentis. Classification (NCBI taxonomy): domain Eukaryota; kingdom Viridiplantae; phylum Streptophyta; class Magnoliopsida; order Asterales; family Asteraceae; genus Flaveria; species Flaveria bidentis. The sequence goes on along the minus strand of BJCM01218130.1, from coordinate 6,552 downwards.
CAAAAGCCATTCATGAACTTTCATTTATCTTTGTCATCTTGTGTTTTTGGTTCTGATATATCAACATGATTGAACCCACTGGGCATTTGCTCAGTATGACTCACTGGATATCATTCATGTTTGTTGTGTTATGATTTCGCATTCTGGTTTCTATGAGCACTTTGTTGTTTGTGTACATTGTGGGTTTGCTGCTGCAACTATGGGTGTTCAAGCTTAGGACACTTGTATGTGTGTTTTTGTATGTATAGGTTAGACTTATACACATGTTTTCTCGAAATGTGATTTCAGTGGGTTCGAAAGAGTGATTCGTTTGGTCTTGTGTGGCTTGTGCATGAGTGTGATTGTGCGACCGTGAGTGTATGTTGTGGTTGTGTGTGCATGTTTTTTGTCTTTGATGTGCATTTGGTGCGTGGATTAGCATGTATGTTGTGTGTGCCATGTATTGTTATCAGAAATGTGTGCATACAGAGTATATATGTTATGTTTGCATGTAGGATATATGTATATATATGAATGTAATAATGCAAGCATATGAATGAGGATTACATTAAATTCATGGAGGAGTTTTGTGTGGGACGGATTGTGTGTTGGTAGTGGATGTTGGAGAATAGATTGATTTGAATCATGTGATGAGATCATGTGGGTCTTAGTTTAAAAAAAATTAATAATAATTGTGCATAATATCTTTTAGTGTATATATATATATATATATATGTATATGTATATATATATATCTATATGTATATATACGTATAGATATATACGTACATACATACATACATACATACATACATACATACATACATACATACATACATACATACATACATACATACATACATACATACATATATATATATATATATATATAATATTCCTAGTTTATGATCTTAAATGTAATAGTCTTTCATGTCTTACACATATGTAATGAAATGGTTGAATGAAATATAATATGTGGTTGATATTTGTTAATGTTTAATTATTTCATATTATTATTATGTTAAGTATAATTCATACATATAAACTTATTATATAGGTTTTAAGTTATTGTACATAGTTTTTTTAGTCAATAATGATTGAAAAACGTGTTCAATCTAGTCGGATGAGTATTCATGCTATTGGACCATACATATGGACCATACGCATGAATACATCATGCTTATGGACCATTCACACGAAAGAACCAGGAGATTGGATCAGTCGTATGACTCAATCGCATGATTCAGTCGCACGACTGAACGATGCTAATGGTTCAGTTGTACGAATGGAAACTACAAACCTATAAATACCACTTAATTCATTGAAAAATACAACACTTGAAAAACCTAGAGAGAGATTATGAATATTCATAAACCCTACCCATCCAGAACGTCCAAGATAGCCAATCCAGCTTCAAAGTTCGTTTTTGATCGATTCCTACTCGTTGTTAATGTTTAGTTCATTCTTATATCGATAGGGTTAAAGTTCTCACTGATTGGAGCACTAATCAAAAAGGATTCCGCACTATTTGATCTGGTCTCACACATAATCTGTTAGTATCCCGTACGTACACGGTCCTGAGAAGTGGTATGAGAGCTTTGGCTCTTGATTTTGCATCGATTCGATTAGTTTTGGTGTTAAAACTCACATTTTAATTTTAAAGAATAACCACATTGGTTTTAAATGTGTTTTCGATGTTTGCATCCATTAAAGTTGTGTTTTTCATCATACGGCAGATTAGGGTTTCTAGGAAAATCGTGTTTTTGTGTCAAAGTGTTAAAATCTTTGATTTTAAAAAACAGTAGATTTCAGTCGCATGATTGGTCCAGTCGCACGATTGAACTCAATCGTATACTCCATTCGCATGACTGAACTCAGTCCCATCCCTCATTCGCACGACTAAACAACTCCAGTCGTTGGATTCCAATCGTATTGTTCATACACATGACTGAATCCAATCGCACGATTGAATTCATTCGCACCCTTCATTCGCCCGAGTGAACCATACTCATAGTCCATTCACACGAGTGAACCATACTCATAGTCCATTCACACGAGTGACACAATCTTGTTCTATAGTTTCAAAGTTTGTAGCAATGGAAGATCAATTTGCTGCCTTCACTGCCGGAAAGGACTCTCGCATCCAAAACCTTCTGCTTCTGGAGAATGGGATTGGTAATCATAATAAACCGCTGAAGCTGATAACGTTAGATGATTATCCTCAGTTGAAAAAATGGTTCGAAATTTATTTAAATGGAGTTGATCCCAATCTTTCGAAATCTAGTGAGACTGGTTACACAACACCAGTCAGTGCCAATAGATTGAGTTAACCTTGGTGGAATGAGTGAAGCACAAAAGATTCTATTCAATGCAGAAAAGAAGGTATATACTCTGTTGACTCAATTGATACCGAAAGACATATTTCATCAGTTCACTAAGAACAAGAAGGAAAAAAAGTTATGCGAAGCATTGGAGAAGAGATATGACGGAAATGCAACACTCAAAGCACTGAAGGCTAAAGCTCTCAAAAAGGAGTTTGATAAATTTTCCTCGATAGGGAATGAGAGCATAGATGACATTATTGACCGGTTCTACCATATGATGAGTGAGTTACACACTCATGGTGCTATAACGTCTATGGAAGATAAAATTTCAAGCTTTGTAGATGGTTTGCCGGATAAATGGGATTCATTTGTGTCCAATCTAAGACATAACGGCATTCTTGTGACATTAGACATAAATGACTTCATCCTGAAGTTAGGAGAGGAAGAATTGAGAATGAAATACAAGTCGAAGTAGGGATCTTATGTTCGGAATCCTTCAATTTGCTACTCAATTCCAACTCCAGCTTGTGCAGGAGCACCGTTACAAACAGCTTTCATGTCTAGTTCTTCTGCTCCTTCTCAAACCAGTACCTTAGGAACTCAAACGTCAGGGTCATCTGGAACACAATATATAGTTCCTGAAGCAAACACAACAAAGTTGAAGACCAAGAATCTCAGTAATGTTACAGTGGAAGTTGCCAAAGAACATATGGATCTTCTAGCGGCGGTTGTACAATCTTACGATGGTTTAGTTGCCGGTAAGATTTGAAATTGTCATCTTGCAGATGAGGATTATGAGCAATTTGACGAAAATGATCTAGAAAGGATGGACATAATGTGGGCCCTTGCTAGTGCTGTCAGAAGGGCAAAGAAGTTTGTCAAAAAGACGGGACAGATTTAGTAAACCTTTGGTTTTAACAAGACCAAAGTCACATGCTACAACTATGGTGAAAAGGGGCACTTTAAACTCAATGTGTAAAGCCCAAGAAAACTGGAAATGACAACCCATTTCCTACTTTCAACCATCAAGACAAGGACATGATTGGAACTACATCTTCAAGCAAAGAGACAAAGGTCTTGACGGATCAAGGTGATGAAGGGCAAGACTGGTCCTTCTGGTTTGTGTCTCTGGGTGAATCAAACATTGCATGTGTTGAGGCATTGGATGATGGATCTGAGAGTGAAGGTGAGATTACAGCTGAGCAAGCGATGTTAGATACCGAATAAGCTATGACTGTGGTAAATCACTTGGTTAAGGAAGAGCTCAGAGCAACAAACTCGGAATCTCCAGTAAATGAAGACTCTGAAACAACGTTGATGGCTGACTCGTCTGATTCCTCATAGGTAAGTTCTAATGACCAATTATTTGATAAACATGCTTGTTCTGAATGTGAAAAATTTAGGGATGGCATTGATCTAAAATTTGCAAGGTTATTAGAACACAATGATAATTTAGTAAATGACTTACAACTCTACACTGAGGCCAATCATATTTTAAAACAAAATAAGTGCAATTACAAAGAAAAAATAGAACTTTTGGGAAAACAACTACGGAGGTTGTTTCTTTAAACCAAGCAAACGACATAAAGTTTTATTTAAATTTTTTGGAATAAACAAAGAAAGAAAAAGCAGTTTTAGAAGTTGATTCTTTAAAACAAAAACTTCATAGTTTGGCTAGTTCTTCACACATTGTTCAAACCTTATTGAAAGAATGAAACAATAGGGGAAGGTTTGGGTTACAAAGTAGTGCTGCCACCACATGCAATCCTTGTAAATATTAAAAGTAGACCTATCAATAACAACCCTGTTAAGGATCATGTGGTGTCCACTCCTCTGGTTAGTGATCCTGATTCACGGGAAACCTAAGAATAATAGCACAAAACAAAATGAGTCTACTTTGAAATCAAAAGATAAGATGCCTATTGAATATTTGGGATGATAAACTTGAAAAGGTTAATTTAACATCAGGTTCACACATGTCTACTTCTGAACCTAAAATGACTATTTCAGTTAACCAAACACATGTTACTCGTCAAAGTCCAAATAAACTAAAGGTTAAGGATGTCATAAATGTTAAAATAATTAATTTTGTTAAAGAATCAGAGACATCTAAAAGAGAAGTGATAAAACCCAATGAGACACATCTCACACCTGTACCAAACTCAACCCCACATAAACATTTTCCTCATTCTGTAGAAGTGAAATCATGCTACAGTTGTGGAAAACAAGGACATACTTCTTTTAATTATCCCTATTATCAGACTCCCAAAAAGAAATTTGAACTTTATGATGCAAAACCAAGTTTTTCTAAAATGAGATCTAATACTCCACCTAAGAGTATTAGTGAACCTAAAGTTCAAACTATAAGCCAGTCGTCTGTTTATCACAAACAAGCCTTAGACAAAACTGGTTTATGAAAAGAAAAATCATGTAATTTGTCTGATAATAAGAACAAGAAGAAGAACGATGTGCCCTAATCCTCTGATGGACAGTGGGTTGAGTTCATGATCTATGATTCCTCTAGGCCACCCAAGCTAGTTAAGGCTTAGGTCCCAAACCTGAACTGATCAATTCCTTTGAATGTGCAGGGTGTCCGCTACAACGTTGTCACTAATACCTGGATTATTGATAGTGGGGCGTCCAGGCACATGACTGGGAATTAGTCCATCCTTTTCAATGTCAAACAAATTAAAGGGGGACATGTTTCATTTGCTAGAAATAAAGGAGGTTACATCACCGCTCAAGGCGAAGTGGGAAACCAGAAAGTAAAGTTTGACAAGGTCAACTACATTTAACAACTACAGAACAACTTGTTTTTTGTCTCACAGATCTGTGATAAAGGGTTCAAGGTTGTATTGACAATAAGAAGTGCTACATGTTGAAGAATCATTATGTTATCTAGGAGGACAAAGTTTTAATGTCAACTTCAAGATATAATCATCTGTATGTCTTGGATCTATCAAAGGCCTCCACAACGGAGAACACTGTCCAATGCTTCTTGTCAATGGCAACAGAGAGGGATTCAATCTCTTGGCATAAGAGAATAGCACACATTAATCCAAGGAAGATGAATCATCTGATACAGAATGATTTAGTCAATGGAGTAACTATCAAGAATTTCCAACTTCCGGATTTTTGCATAGCATGTAAGAAAGGGAAACAGACCAAGAAGTCTCACAAGGCAAAGAAAGTTAATTCAAATGTCCTTCCTCTCAAGCTTCAACACATGGATCTATTTGGCCTAGTCAGTACAAAGAGCATTGGTGGAGATTTGTACTATTATGTAGTAACTGATGATTACTTAAGATTCTTGTAACACCCGGTTATTTTTAAAAAGACAAGATATAAAGAATAAAAGAAAGAAAAGCTATAAGGTCTAAGTGGAGGGACCAAAAGTGTAAAAAGGACAAAAATCTTTGAAAAGTTGGTGTAAAGGTTGGCATGGCCGCCTACCCTCTTTTCACATCATCATCTTCTTCGGTTTTAGAGAGAGAGAGAGAGCAGAGAAACTCTTAGTCTTGTAGAAGAAAAAGAAGAAGTGAACGAATTCGAGGTAAGAATTCGTGGTTTTTACATGTTTATGACGGGTTTTATCCCGGTTACATGCTTATGTGCTTATGTGCTTGTGATTGTGCTCGGGTGTGTGTGTTTGATGTTGTTTTTAAGTGTTTGAACTCATTGCAAGCGGGTTGGAAAGGAAGAAACACCCAAGTTGCATCAGGTGAGTTCTAGACCCCGGTTTTTACTTGTTTTAAACTATCTTTGGGGCTGAAAATGAATGGTTTTTATAAAGTTCATGTATGTTTACCCGTATGCATTGTGCATGTTGTATGTTGATTTTGAAGTTCTTATAGGTTATTCATGTTTAGAATACCCGTGTTAAGCTTAGAACAATTGGGTTAATAATTTGGGTTGAAAACATACTAGGAACATGTTGAAAAAAAGGTCCATGCGCCTAGATAAGGCTCATGCGCCTGAAAATACCTTAGAAAGAATTAAGTGTAATCCATGCGCCTAAATAGTAGCCCATGCGCCTAAGATTACCTCAGAAATTTTTAAGTATAACCCATGCGCCTGAAAAGTGACCCATGCGCCTAGAAATGTTAGCCGGACGACTAAGTGTAGGGCCATGCGCCCCAATAGTGCCCATGCGCCCAAGTGGCTCATGCACCTAAGTGTCCATGCGTCCGAATTTCTCATGCGTCTAAGTGTTCATACGCACAAATAGTGCCCATGTGCCTGAATAGTT
>BJCM01218120.1:0-16952 GCA_018326385.1 Flaveria bidentis | reverse complement strand
ATAAGCCAACTCTAAAACATACATACATACATACATCATTTCGAACATAAAGCTGTAAACCCACGGTTTATTTCAAAATGTTTACTTAGTATGCATAATAGCCCCAAACAAGTTGAAAATCAATAAAAGAGGGGTTCTAGAAACTCACCTTGAGCAGCCTTTGAGCAACACTCTTCCGGTTCGAGACCCACCTTCGATTCAGCCCTTGAATCCCGAAAACAAACACTAACAACCAGAACTTCGGTCAAGAACTCGATACTCAGCTGAAACCGAGCTCATAGAAGAGAAGACTTACCTTTGAAGCTGCTTCTTCCTCGTTCTCTCTCTAGAACCGGGCTCTCCCCCTCTCTTCTTCTTTTCAGCCGATTGAAGAAGGTGAAGAAGAAATGGGCAACCATGCCCCTTTAAACCTTAAAGTAATAAGGTTTGTACTTTGTACACTTTTCCTCCTCCAATTGTGCACAATTTCTATTCTTTCTATTTACTTTTCTTTTCCTTTCTTTTAAATAGAAATTTGGGGTGTTACATTAATTTATTTCGGTGTGGACAGACACATGTCTTTCATGATATTCTTCTTAGAAATTTATGATAAATACAATCTTTCATCATTAATAAAAAATTTAGGGGGAGTAGAATTATGAAAATAAGGTAACATCAAAATTGTTAATATGAAGGAATTGGAACTTGAGCACTAACTTGGCTTTTGGATACATGAAGTTTTTGCGACTATAAACCTTCGTGTACACAATTGTATGAATACAAAGTCATCAAGGTCCAATAGCAATAAATGGTTCTATTAGTTATGACCATACAATAAAAATAAGTTTCAATCATGGCATTTTAAAGCAGATGTTACAGAAGCATCAACAGAAGCTATAGTAAGCTACAGTGCAAAACTTTAGGGGGAGTAAAATATGACTATCCATAGATTGGTAACCTACGAATGTAATTCATTTCCATGGATTGGTAACCTATGGAAAATCAATTTATATTTCAAGTCAATTTTAAAATTTCAATTTTAAGTTTAGGCATCCGCAGATGTCCTACAGAAGAACTGAAAATTTGCGAAACAATTAAATTCCACGGAAGAGTAATAACAAAAGTGGGACCTACTTCATTAAATAAAGGATATTAATGAGGTCAAGTGTGCATAAATGATGTTTTTGACTTTAATATTTATTATTCACTTTTTCAGAACACTTTTTTAGACCTAGAAAATCCCACTCAACAAACTTTTCCTCCTTTCACAAACATTCAAAATTTCCAAATAAAAAACATCAAACAAACACATAATCGTGATCTCAAACTGTTGTTCAAAAGGTAAAACATGTCATAATCTTTAAAAATGAATTATTTGATTCTTGATTACCATTAAAACTGTTCACATTCTTGTGTCCGTAATGTTGATTCTAACATAATCTTCTTTATTCTAATGAACAGATGGCTAATCGATTTGCAAAAGATCAAGTACAAGTACGATGATCAAAAGGATGCAATTTCTTTTCTTCAACAAAAGGATGGTGGCTAGAATAAAGGAACTTTCAGTTTTGTAGAACTGATTGGAAGTATCTAACCCTAAGGGGTAGTATTGTTAGATCTAGGGTCAATAGATCTAGTCTATTTTGTATAGGCTTAGAACTTTAATCAATATTTGTAATGAATACTTGTAATTTATTATTATGTATGCATTAAATATATAGGTTAATCCATATATGTGTGTTGATTTATGTATGTTTGCAGGTAAAACATTATAATTAGTGAATTACTGAAATCGACCAAGTGTAAGAAACATCTACGAATGAACATTTTGTTCTTCTGTAGATATGTTTCTTACAAGTAAAATACATCCGAAGATCTTCTGCGGATGAACAACCAGCTCTGAGACTGGAACAGAAGATACCTTCAAAAGAACAAGATAGCTTCGGAAGAACAAAGTATCTGCGAAAGAACAAGATTGCTTCGGAAGAACAAAGTAGCTTCGGAAGAACAAGATTCATGCAGAAGAACAAACATCTACGGAAGACCATATTCCTACAAAGTCCAAACACTTGTTTAATAATACAAGTGTTACAAGTCAACAAGTCAACAAGACAGTTGTGCGAATCCTAAGAGATCTGGTGTTTCCTTAACAGAAACACGTGCCTATATATATGGATTCTAGGTTTCACATCAAGTAGACGTCTTTAACGGCAAACACCCAAGCATCAACACAACAAACCAAACATCACAACAAATCACACAAACACAAACCCTAGTAGCCGTCACATCATCAATACATTCAAATCAAATCAATATTATTCATTCGTGGTTTATTCATCTGTAATCATTAACATGTTTTAATGAAATACATTTGAAATATATCTTTGTTTGATTATTAATTGTATTCTATTCATTGTGTTCATCTTAATTATTAATCATTATTGTTGATAATTATTTATTACAATTAAACAAAGTTAATGTTGATTTCGCAAACGTTAACTTGACGATGTCCAATTAACACTGATAATTCTTGATTACGATCCTAGGATTCACTGTTATTATCTGAAAAGATATGCTCAAAATGTAAACATATTGTTGGTGATTTCACAGGTTTAAAAATAATAAACAAAACTTGATGTTGTGTAATAGTTTTGTAGGATATGAGTGCATACAATTATAAGCAAGTAATATCATATGTAAACATGAGTCTCACAACTAAACCTATGACGTACACACAGATCTTATTGGAACATATGCACCTTAATGCCCGTTTGTGGCCACTGTTAGTCCAAACTAGTTACTAACAAACAAGGGTGGGGGTGTCAGCCTAATAGTACTATCAAAACCTGTCTGTCGGCTCCAACACTGGAGTTAAATAGTTGTGAATAAAGAACCACATAGAAAACTCATGCATGTACTAGATATTAACTTACAAAATAGTGAACACAACAGTCCCAAAGATTGAATAAGTTTATACCATAAAAAAAGTGAGCATACTTTTCCCCCTGAGTTTATAAATAATTGTAATGAAAATGGTCCCGTGAAACTCACCTTAAACATAGATGAATAAAAGTGAACAAAAGGCTTCTAAAAATGCAAACAACGAACGATCAAACACCTATAATTAGTTATAGTTAAGTCTTTAAACACGTTCAATGAAAAAAGATATGTTGGGCCGATTTCGGGTCGGTTCGGGTTTGATGCACGACACACACACAGCATATGTAATTATACAACCCAACACACCATGTAAGAATAGTGTTGGGTATTCTACCCTTGAAGAAATTGAAGATTTCCAATACTATTGAAGTTGAAGACTTGAAGAAAAAAAGAACAAAAAAAATTAGTCTAGGATTTATTTTGTAATTATTGTAATTGCTAGACTAGTATAAATATAAGCATATATCATCAATTGTAAGGTGAATGATTCACCACCAAGTGTGGGAATTAGTTCCATCACCAACAACATCATATCATCATTCTTCATAGATGATGATTTCATCATCAAATCAATAAACAACAAGCATTAAACACATTGTGTTTATCATGTTCATCATCATTATTATTATTTTGGCATCGAATCATTCAAGTTTAATTATCATCAATATGATTCCTAAGATCCAAGCTCATTGATCCCGTTCATATCAGGAACACACAATTGGTATCAGAGAGGGAGTTGATGGATTCATATTGATTTTGATGAGATTTCATGGTTAGATTGCTAAAATTATTGAAGATCTGAAGAAAGCAATTTCATCAACAATCCATTAACCAATACAAGATTCGATGCACACAATACAAGAAATCGAAGAAAAGGGCTGCGGATTTGCGGCTGCCGAAGACAAGGGTTGCGAATGCGGCTGCCGAAGGTGGCCTAAGAAATTGAATTAGGGATGCCGAATGAAGGTGGATGTCGAACCGAATTAGGGCTGCCCTAATTAGGGTTGCTCGAATGGAAGGGGAAGCCGTAGGAGGCCTTCCTCGGCCGAACTAAGGTTTGCAACCTAGGGTTGCAAATGGGCTCATGAACACCATTGGGTTTGTTACTTGGGCTCCATCATTAAATCAAAAAGAAAAGGTGGACTCGGATTTAATTGTTTGGGCCGCCAACATCAAAAAGAAAATATGGATTAGGGTTTTAGCTTAAAGCTTGGAAAGCAAGCTATAACCACAAAACAAAAACAAAAATTGGTTGTTCTAAAGTTTTTGAAGATCTCGCTTCCGCATCAACAACAAAATTCTTAGCTTTAAACAACTATTCAATAGAATCAACATCAAGCTTCAATTCACATCGGAAATATACAACTTAGGGGGAGTATTGTTGGGTATTCTACCCTTGAAGAAATTGAAGATTTCCAATACTATTGAAGTTGAAGACTTGAAGAAAAAAAGAACAAAAAAAATATTAGTCTAGAGTTTATTTTGTAATTATTGTAATTACTAGACTAGTATAAATATAAGCATATATCATCAATTGTAAGATGAATGATTCAACACCAAGTGTTGGAATTAGTTCCATCACCAACAACATCATATCATCATTCTTCGTGGATGATGATTTCATCGTCAAATCAATAAACAACAAGCATTAAACACATTGTGTTCATCATGTTCATCATCATTATTATTATTTTAGCATCAAATCATTCAAGTTTTATTATCATCAATATGATTCCTAAGATCCAAGCTCATTGATCTCGTTCATATCGGAAACACACAAATAGTATTAGTAATAGATGAAATAATAATAATTTTAATAATGCCATAATGATAATAATAATATCACTAGTCATAATAATGACAATATTAATAAGTAAAACAAAAATACACATAACACCATTCACAAACGAACGCTACACACACGCACATAATACATACATATATATATGCATATATAACTTACACGCTCAATAACACTCTAACACGCAACATACACAAACACAATCATGTTACACACACATCACATACACTACGCGCACACACACACACTGTTACACACACAAACTACACATCTCGGTTTCAAACCCAAACACACACTTTCACACACACACACACATACACTACACTCACACCACACACACACTAAAACACAACCATTACACACACACTCATTGCACACACACTAAACACACACATTATTCAGACATACATACATAAACTCCTACGCAAACACAAACACAAGACTCACACCCGTACACACCCACACACAAATCACACAACTTATTCGCACCCACACACAACACACATTACTGTTACAAACATACACTCCAACACACACCGGAACACACACCAAAACACACACCAAAACACACACACATGTATATTCATATGATCGGCACATACACATATATATCCATACAAGCAAACACACACATATATACATACGAACCCGAAACAACCGAGATGATAATTCGACCCAAACGAGACGAAACGAAACAAAGTTTACCTCAATCGTTTATTTACGGGGGAACAAAAAAGTGATAAGAAGGCCACTGACGGGCAGACGGCGGCTCACGACGGAGAGGTAAGGTTGCTTTGATAATGCGGGCAATGGAGATTTCATGGCGGGGGAGGGGGGTTGCGGTTAGGGTTTGACTGAGAATTATTGGAAATTTTATATATAATATTAATTTTACACTTAGGACCCTTTACTTTAGATCAATTATTCCCTTAAGTTTGAATAAATTACAATTTAAACCCTTAACTTTGATAACAATAATATTAATATAATAATAATAATGATGATAATAATATTATTATTATTATTAATAACGATAAATCAGTATAATTCGTACTAATAAGGATTAATTTTATCAATTATTATTTATGTAATATTTGTCTGATTCGTCTTATTATAATATTAGGGTTAACACGCAAGACAGATACGATGAGATTCGATTCGAAACGAATTACACAATAATAATAAATGCACGAGGAAAGTTAACAAGTTTTGAGTCAATTAATGGACCTAATAGTGACGGATGTCACAACTTTTGTGATATGTTCAATGGCCTTTGTCATTTGTGAACGTATTTCAATTTTTTTTTGAACTATGATTTCTGATTTAAAGGGTTGTGCCTTGGCTGATTTGGAACATGTCCTGACCCGTTTGATAGGTAATGATGAAGAAAGAGAACACGTGAATTGTTTTGGTGTAGCAAAAGTATTATTTGCAGCCACAATGAATCGTTGTTTTTGAGTATTAAGTAGAAAGAAAGTCTTTTGATTACCTAACTTACATCATATTCGAACCCCGCCACGAAGCACGGTTGGAAAACAAACTAGTTTCATTAATGTTTTAATAATAACATAACAGTATATGAACTATAAACATAACTTCATTGCAGTTATTACTTTATATAATTATTTCTACTTTCTAGCACCTCCTAGTATGTTATTTGATAGTATTGATAACCTAACGTACAAAAATCACAAGCATTTCTAAAAAAATTGCTTTTATGAGTGGATATCGTGTAATAAAATGAGTATGTTATTTAGTAAAACTGTTTTCTTCCCATAAATAAGCTTTTAGATATATCATAAACATAACATGCATACATAAAATTTAAAAGAACACAACAAACTACTTAGCATTACGAGTCTAAATCTCATCGTGAAGTTTTAAGCATCTCTTTCACGTATTTTCAAAAATACTTATTTGTACACTCTAACTAGCATCTTAAAAAAGTAAGAAACTTAGTAACTTATTCTCTCAAATGATGACAACTCATATGTATAGAGTTTATCAGCTTCTATGACAAAGGACTCTGTTCCCTAACATACAATGTATTGCTTTTTATATCACGTGAGTCATCATTATCATCTTCTTGCCATATTAATGCATGTATGTGTTTATCATATGACGATAAAAATAATTACATGTGATATAACAAGTCACTTACCAATGACCATCTGTTTATGAATCTTACTCGTAATATTTTATGTAAAAATTTGCTTAAAATGATATCAATAACATCAGGTCAAGTCAATTTAAAGCATCATGATATCAAGATGATCACGATATGTTAAAAATACAATTATTATGGATCGACCATGGATCAACCTGGCTAAGATGGGGAATCAAACCTATCATTTTAAACAAATAGATGTTCTATAATTGTAACATTTCGATCGTGAGATCATTTGTGTTAAAATGATGATTTTTTAAATTAACAAAAGCCAATATTAAATACAATGAAGCATTGAATTGATGAATTACATGATCAACTAATGAAACATTGTGAAATAAATGTTCAGATAATGTATTCAGGAATTAGAATAGTTTTATAAATCTAAATATTTATAAAACCTAATTAAGATTTTGACCATTACCCCCTTTTAACACTACAAATACCACTCAATCTCGTTTTTACTCATTTCTTTCCACTCTCAAATATAATCAATCTTTTATTATATTTCTCAAAAATTATGGAATCATCGTCACGTCTCGCAAACCTCACAATCACCTTATCTACAAACTCACCATTTTGACACTCTAACATTTTATCTGTAATTCCAACCATCATATTACTACAACCAATATGCACACTTTCCGGTTTCACAAGATGTGCACTTTCCGATGTCAAAAGCATACTCAAACAAGTTTCAAATTATTAGTGTGAAGACTTTAATTTTAATGAGAAAACACTTCTTTCATCGAGATAGGAAAAAGATATGCTGAAAGAGAATGAGGAAGACGAGGATAAAGAGGAGGTATATGTCAAAACCATAGAAAAGTATAACAAAAGCTTGGAGATGGACTAATAAAAAAATATTACGTTAACAAGACCGTGAATATATTGTTTGGAAGATCCAATCATCTAGAATGAACAAAATTAAGATGGTTTTTAAAAGATGATTAAATTTTAATTAGTATTTGTTTAATTCGAACTATTTAGATTTATGTTTGGAACTTCTAAAACTTTTTTAATAACTACTTAGATTACTATGTATATTTACACTCAAATGAAATGCGACAAATGAAGTTTAGATCAATTATATGTTTAAAATAGAGAGATTTAAACTATGTAATGGAAAAATAAAATTACTTTACTAAAAGAGAGCTAGATCTTTGCGGTATAGTAATGATGGTTAGAAAGATATGATTCAAAAAGCCATATCTGATTATAAGAGAATTTTTTTTTTAAATGTGATTTTTTTGGAAATGATGTTGACAAGGGGGAAAAAGTTGGAAGATTTTGACCTTGGGGGTACCCGCCCCAGGCAGGGGCAGGTTCTGGACCTCGAATACCACCACCACGTTTGACTAGTTTGATGTGACATCACCCGACACCAGCTCCGATGTGACACGACAAGGAGACCACGCCCCTATGAAGGGCGGGTTCTCCACTACCCTGATGCGAACCGTCTAATCCAACTACCAACCACTCCACTTAATCTCATCCACAAAATATAAATCAGACCACACCCCTACCAAGGGCGGGTTCTGACTTTTTTGACCGACTGATTTCGAACGTAACACCATTTATTCATCCACCTACTCACTCTAACACTATTTATTCATCAACCTTTCATCCCGTGAACCACCAAAAAATTCGTTCAAAGCCTCCTGAATCTTATTTCTTACTATTTTCGAACTTATTTTTGTATAATTTCATACTATTATCGAAAATCAAAACGAGTTGGAGAATTACACCAGGTCCACTAAATAACGATTTGTTATTTTTAAGTGGTCAACATAGAGCTGATTATTATTTTTGAGATCCAGAAAACGATAAAGGAATTTTACGTGTTAGACGAGGTGATAAAGCTTTTTAGGATTACATTGATTAAGTGCCTATCCCTGAAAATATTATGAGATATATAAGGTTGGCTGGTTTTGCGGGTGTGATCGAGTGTAGTTATCGAAAACATGATCGTAGAAAGATGGAGGTCGGAGACACACACATATCATTTACCGGTTGGAGGAACCACAATAACCCTTCAAGATGTTCAAGTTTTATGGGGTTTGCCAGTTGAAGGTGATGTTGTTTCTAGCACTGATTATGCTATGAGTGCATCTGAAATTATAATGAGGTTTGAGTATTAAACCAGTTGTACACTCGCTACAAGCATTGTAAGTGGTTATAAGTTAAACCTAAGGTTTATATTAAATGTAATAATAAGACCATTCTTTGATTATTACTGATTTTCAGTGCATCCAATGAGCTAGATTAATTTTATTTTTTATGATTGGTGCCACTTTATTTCCTGATATTTCTAGCAACTGGGTGCACATAAATTATTTAAGTCAAATTGAAAACTTATATAACTGCGGTAGACTTAGTTGGGGAAGTGCAGTTTTAGCCTTTTTGTATAGATAGTTATGTAAGGCAACGAGTGTCACAAATTGAGAAGTTGGTGGACCTTTATTATTGTTGCAATGTGGGCATGGGAAATATTACCTTCTTTGTGTCCCTAGAATACGAGATCGATTGATTTTAGATTACCATATGATGCACGGTATGTTAAAAAAACTTATGTATTGACTATTTTCTATAATCTTATATTTTTCTAGTTAACCTGGTATATTTGAAAACTTGATTACATATAGAATGGTGAACTTAGTTATGTAAACACCACTCCGCACTGTTTGAGTGCGTATCGATCTCAGCTGCATTCATTAAGCGAGGCCAATGTATTAATATTAATTTGATATTATTTTGTATATATTAATATTATGGAAACATATTAATTCATATTTTTATATCAGTTTAATTGGAGGCATTATGATAATATTATCCATCTTCTACACCTGATATTGGCACAAGTGGACATCAAAGCTCAAGAAGTGACACATACCTTATAAATTGGAAAGTTGTTGAGCCTCACATTCCAAGTAGGGTTTTAAGAAATTTTAGAATGTTTCAACCGATCCCTACAAGTGTGTTACTACCCAGGAGCAACACACAAATTTACATTCGACTGCTCATAAAGGTGGTAGAAATAAAAACTGGTTACAACATCATAATATCTTTGTTCAAGCATGGGCGTCTCGGCATAATTCAGTTGCTAATGAAGCGTACACTAATTCGTCAATTGCTTCTAAAACATGCATGAGGTGGTATTTAGAGCGTACTATTGTGTATACAACAAACCTGACTCATCAAGACACGAACCCTCATGGCTTCCAAAATGATGGACAAAGATTGAGAATGATGGTATTATTATTAGTAATATTATTATTATTATTATTATTATTATTATTATTATTATTATTATTGTTGTTGTTGTTGTTGTTGTTGTTGTTGTTTTTGTTGTTGTTATTTTTTTAAAATTAATCTTTTATAATGTTATTTATAGATGGATGAGATGAGTCAGTTTTATCAAAGACCAGTGGATGAAATATGGCGAGCCATTATATGGATTTTGCACATGCAAACCATGTAAGTTATCTACCAACGCATGTGACACAAGATGTTGATGATACTTAACTTCATCCTGTTACACAACGTTTACCCCGAAGGGGTAGAGGACGAGGACAGGTTGGTATATAGGTTGTTGATGATAATGTTGTGCAATAGAATATGATAGAACAAAGGGATTTCACGGAACAACAGTTCGACTCTCCCTTTTTAAGCCAAATGGGCAACCAAGATTTTTTTATGGTGGTACTTCAAGTACTCACTTTCCACATTTTAGTCAAATGGGGACCCAGAAATTCGAAGAAGATGCCCGTCAAATCCTTATCAAAGTCCCGATACTAGTTATCAACAATCATTTCACCATTTTTCCCCATTACCTTATTACCCTCAATTTCAAGATATAGAATCAGTTGACAAGTTTTTTTAATCCATCTCCTTACCTGTTCAACTTAAATGACAAAGCAACAAATGATAATGATGACACTCGTTAGATGTTATTTCATTTATATTTTTAGTGATGTATTTTACCTTTTTAATTATGTAATTTTTTATACTTTTATCTATTAATTATATAATACAATTTTATTATAAAATACAAACATAAAATACAATATTATTAGAATAAAAATCCAAAAACTAACAAGTAGTCAATAAAAGTAACAAATAAAGCGGTAATACAACAAAAAATATCACTTGCGGGTCTTGCGTTTGACTATTTATTCTGTGAACCATTCAGGGTGACTATATGTATAACGATACCGATAAAACTCTTTTGCCATATAGCGCCGATATCTTGCACATGTGTCTTTAAAATCTCCTTCCATAGTTAAGGTTTTCCTTGAACTAGCTTTTGCATTAACATACAAATAAAAACCCCTGAATCACCACCAAGGTCACCCCCGCCCTTAGGCAAGTACTCAGTAATTGTGAAAAACATATGATCCCTTTTATCAAGATTGTAAGGCCTCATTCCCAGGACGCTTACAACTGGCCAATCATTGCTCATAAAACATATAATTACATTAACTTGAAATAAACGTTGCAGCGGAAACATTAAAAACTACATTTTCATTATAAATGCTTTTGCAAAATAATATAACATTTGTTACACAAATTCCTTTGTTCGCATTACAATGCAAAAACATTAACAAAAGAATGTCATCCAAAATGCCAAGTAGCTGCCCCACGCCATCCTCAGCAATGCTCACCTGCCAATTGGAAAAATGCATAAAAAGTAAGCATTGCTTAGTGAGTTCTAGTTTTATAATAAGACATACTTTATCTTTTGTTTAAAACCGTTCTTTACTTTCATTCAATCATAACAGGTTTTAGAATATGATCACACATCGTACGTACACATAGATAATATTTATTATCTTCATCATCGTTCATTTCGTACATTTATTATCTTTCATTTCAATCTAGGTCCTGTCATGTGCTTAACCCCCCTCTAGAGCACCAAGCAATTCATCTAGGGTTAAGCGACAAGGACCCCATACATATGGTCAATCACAAAGATTGAACCCCTGTGTGCATCCTCATAGGGTATTTAACCCGCACACAGTTGAGCTGACAACCCATTGGGTGTGAACCTCCATACATTTCCTTAATCACGTGGATTAAGCCCTAGTATGCATCCTCATGGGGTAGCTAACCCACACACGGTTGAGCTAACACTCCTCATTGAGTGTGAACCTCCATACATTTGCTTGCAAGCCTTTCTTTCGTTCATTCATTCATTAATGCATGCATCTTTCATTTCGTTCCTCTTTTCATTATCTTCCACTTTACGTTACATAATACTTTTCATTTCATTCATTAACATTCAACGTAAAGCCACGGGAAAATAATCATACAACAAGGAACATATACATAAGCAGTCAACATCATCATACCGGGCATCATGCATACATAACATACATCATACATACCATCATGCATAAGCATCAATCATACATCATAACATGCCCATCATAACATCTATGACCTTAAAAAGTCAACCTATACAGCCCCCGGGAACCCCCCAAGTCAAAGCCTACATTTCACTTTTTCACCAAAAAGTCAGAAATAATCTAAGTGTTCATCCGCATTTGCCTTTTTGTTCATCCGCATTTGTTTTAGTTCATCCGCATTTGTTCTAGTTCATCCGCATTTCCTCAGTACTCATCCGCATTTCTCTTACTTAGTGGTCAATGCTCATCCGCATTAACTGTTCATCCGCATTTTCCCAATACTCATCCGCATTGACCTACTTTGTGGTCAATGCTCATCCACATTAACTGTTCATCCGCATTTGTTGTAGTTCATCCACATTTCCTCAGTACTCATCCACATTGACTTACTTAGTTGTCAATGCTCATCCGCATTAACTGTTCATCCGTATTTGCCAACACTTAGCAGTTTTTTAAACTTAGGCGTATGAACTACTGTTTGGGCGCATGAGCAGCCTAGGGCACATTGTTCGTCGGATTAAATTCCCAAATCTCATCTTTCATGTTCTAAGCTTACTTCATACATTCTAAGCCTTAGAATCACAACTATAACATCAACAAGCATGAACATAGCCCAACATCACATCATAACCGTAACATACACGCATTAAATCATACAGGTATAAAACCCAGTTTTATAAAAAGTTCAATCATGCATATCCAGCCCCAAAATCAGTTAAAACATGTAAAAAAGGGGTTCTAGAACTCACCTTTGCAGCTCTTGAGTATGTCTTCTTCCAAACTCGTTTGCAATTGAGTTCAACTACCTAGAAACCCACTAAAAACACACACAATAGAACATACAAACACACATAAGCATACAACCGAGATAAGGCCAGTTAAGAACACTTAAAAATCATGAATTCTTACATTGAAATCGAATTTTCAGCTTGTTCTTCTTCCCAAACCAAGAGCTCTGCTCTTTTATTCTTCTCTCTATAAAAATCATAGATCTGGATGTTGTAAGAGTAGAGTGGGTTGCCATGCCCACTTTACACCCACTTTCAAACCTTTTTGTCTTTTTGACACTTTTTACCCCCTCAACTTGGGTAAAATATCTTTTCTTTCTTTTTCTTCACTTTATTCTTCTTTCTTTAACTTAAAAAAATAACCGGGTGTTACAAAGATGAATAAACAGTCCAGTATAATTTTTTTCTAGTAACCAGTCTGTTCCATCAGACAATAAAATTTACATGGAATAAAATCTAAAATAGGGAGAAGTAACTCATGATCTAGTTCACGATATAAGTTATTTGACCAATACTGAAGAATCACCATTGTATGCAAGTTGATTCGGATAAGTAACCAATCTTCTATTGCTTTTATAAGTATTGGAATATAAACATATTGCACCTCCCAAAATGGAGGATACAACTCATCAGTTCCGTTGGCATATTTGACAGGCTTGACATCTTCCCACACACATAATTCATCCCGAAACTGAGGTGGTAAAATTGTCCAATTCAACCTTGATGGTCCAAATTTCGCAAGCTTTTCACGTCTCATCCGCATCATCCGTTTTACCCAACCTTTTATATGTTGTGATATAAAGTATTATCCTCTAATAAATATTATACAAAACTAAATTATTTAACTAAAAATATATAATATTTTTACCAATGGAGAAAGATGACTGTCGCGTTCGTACCCTAATAAAGCACCCCAAAAATCCTTCCCAAGCCAGTTACCACCAAATAGAACTGAAACATAATATGACGCATCCCCGTTGTTGTAGAAGTCAATAGCATCTTTTGACAAGTTTTTAGATTCTTCTTCATCTGCAATTAAAAAATTTATATGCATCGGGTTGTTTTCTAACGAAGACGATTCATGTTGCTTCTTAGGCCGCCTCAACCTTTGTAGAATTGAACTCGTCGATCGGAGTTCATGAACTGGTTCTTTACCGAGGTGGTGTGCCATTTTTATGGGTTATGTAGTGTTTTTTTTGGAAGTGTGGTGGTATTTGAAATGTGGTGATTTATGATGATAAGGGTGGTGGTATTTATATGAGTTTTTTTGGAATAATATTAATATTTTTATTTTATATTATAAAACTAATATTATAATATTAAACAATAATAACTAGTAGACATCAAATAAAACTATGATACAACAATCTCCTCATGAATATGAGTTTGGACAAGTGTTCACGTTATGACCTGTTTGTCTACATATTGAACATCTACGTATAATAGGTGCATCTGGAAGATGAACATCCATCTCGTTGTGTATCATTCTCATGCGTCTCCTACCTCGTGACGTGGTGATTTTTATGGGATCACCTCTTATCCTCCAACCCGGGTTCGTCCAACAATCAATGTGATGAAGCGGGTAAAAATGTCCATTATACTGTTCTTGATAAACAACAGTACTATAGACCTGATGAACAATGTTATGAGGTGATTCACCTCTATGGCGGCAAACTGCAATTGCATGTGAGCACAAAAATCTTAGCATCTGTCATTTACCACACATACAAGTTTAGTTTTTTGTATTCCACGGTATAATCATTTCCACCAGCTTCATTTGTTTGTATCCTTGACAGAACTCTATATCTCACCTCTCTGTAATCAAACTTTGTTATGATATGCTCTTGCGAATTATTATCACGTGTGTTAAATAAACGCCATATGCGAGGGGGGTAACGTGGTGTTACAGTTGGCTGCGATGTCAATGTGATTTTTGAACTGTTGACAATTTTCTCGAACGTACTATTAATAATAGCTTTTATTGGCATAAGCCTGACACCTCGCAACATATTGTTGAAGCTTTCTGAAATGTTTGTCATTAGGTTACCCCACCGACGATGATTTTTATCATGTAGAAGCATCCATTTACTCTCTTTAATAGCTTTTAAATATTCTCACGCTTCTTGATTGACGCTTGTTATTTGACTTACACAGTAGTTATACTTCCTTTGTTGGGTGGTGCTTTCGATAGACCAACATAGCCTTTTTAAGCTAGAAACCTCGAACTTTTGCATGAGGTCACTTCGAACATGTCGTAGACAAAATTGATGCATAACATTATTTTTCCACTCTTCAAGAGTATTCATTGCCGAACCAATTGAATTATGGTGAACTGCAACGTGTGACCAGAATTGTTGGAAAAACCAACTCCAACTTTCTACCGTCTCTTCGTCTACAATTCCGTAAGCTATCGGTATTACGTAGTTGTTTGCATTTTTTGCAACTGCAATTAACATTTTACCACGGTAAGAACCTTTCAAGAAAGTACCGTCAACATATATCAAAGGCTGACAATAGTTGAACGCTTTAATTATTGGACCGAATGCCCAAAACACATATTTAAATGTGTAATAAGCAGATGTACCGGTCGGATGATGTAACCATTCCACGATAACATGGTTCTTCTCTTTTAATGCGTTGATGTACGTAGGTAATTCCTCAAAATTACTGTCCTAACTACCACAAATATTATCAATAGCAGATTTTCTAGCTCGACATGCTTTATTATATGAAACATCAACATTCAATATGTCTTTCAAATGCGCTTGAATTTGCTTGATGGGAAAGAAATATCTTGACGAATAAAAAGGATGATACGGGTAACAGTATCTCTGCATTTGAAAATTCTATTGTTGTTACCAAAAATAGTACCAAAGCAGTTATGGGCATTCACCCATCTTGAAATTCTCCACATGTTGTAAGGCCCCGTTCCTGGGACGCTTACAGTTGGTCAATCATCGCACATAAAACATATAATTACATTAACTTAAAGAAACAATGTAGCGGAAACATTAAAACAAACATTCCATTTCATTATAAAAGCTTTTGCAAAATAATACATCGTTATCGAATTACAAAATACTAGTTGCATTACATCACAAAAGCAGTATAAAAATGGATGCCATCCAAAAAAAGCCAAGTAGCCGTCCCGTGCCATCCTCAACAACATTTACTTGCCAACTGGAAACATAAAAAAGTCAGCATTGCTGAGTGAGTTCTAGTTTTATAAAACTTTATATTACCTTTCATTCATTAAAACATTTTCTTTACTATCGCACGTGATCACACATCATACGTACATCAAGGTAATAGTTATTATCTTCGTCATCGTTCTTTTCGTACATTTTTGCACGTTTCGCACATTTTGTACTTATCACACTTTTCGTACATTTATTATTTTTCACTTCTTTCTAGGTCCTGTACTTAACCCCCCTCTTGAGCACAAAGCTATATCATCTAGGGTTAAGCAACGAGGACCCCATATTGCACGTATCGCACGTATGGAGTAGTCACATTGACTGACTCCCCCTGTGTGTGAACCTTTAAGGGTTAGCCAAGATCGCACGTTGTAAACAAACAGTTGAGCTAACAACTTGCAGGACCGTTGAAGGCTTGCAATTTACAACACAACAACACAATGAGGAGAGTGACTCAAACTTAATCAACCAGTAAACTGGATTAACCACAAGATGATACTAAGAACACAAGTAATTAATGAGACAGAACCAAAAGAACACAACACAAGGAGATGGGTTTTCAAGATTGCAGTATATTGCTTTCTCAGGTTCTATTACAAGCGTTACAAGGTATATCTTAAGTTACAAGAACACGAGAATACTTATACTACATCCTACAACCCGGCCATACAA
>BJCM01218117.1:0-10319 GCA_018326385.1 Flaveria bidentis | reverse complement strand
TATGTATGTTGTATGTACGTATGGATGTGTGTGAGTGGTACAAGTTCAAGGAAACAAGTGTTAAAAAAAGAGGTTTAATTTAATAGGTTTAAAAAATAGGTTTAGTTTAATTACAGAATATTTTTTTACCATTCTGCAGATGTTAAAATCAAACAGATTTTTTCTTGCAGACTGCAAGACGTTTGGTCTATCTCTTCTGCTGCAGATGTGTGCAGATGTGGTCCACAGACTGCAGATGTTTTCCTGCAGAAAAAACAAACAACACCTATGTGTTTTTTGTGACGTAATGTGTATTTATTTTATTTTCTGCTAACGTAACTCTAGACGTGTGTTATGCTAGGCCCGCTCTATAATATAAATTGTGATGTCACATGTTTGGAGCCTCCTAAAATTAAGGGCCCTCATTTTTAAAAGAAATAATAGCGGGTTTTGGTATGGATAAATAGAATTTTAAAACAGGAATAATACTTGATAGTTGAGTCTCGATGAAAATTTTGATGATTTAATATGTTATTGAATAAACACAATTCACAAAGCAGATGACATTTCTAAAGTTCCTTCCTCTTCGATCAATTTGATCGACATCGGGTAACCTTTTTTTGCCTCTTTTTTGTTTAAATAATCAACTATCAAGTAGTCATGGTCATTATATCAATTTTTTTTTTGATTTTTTGCTTTTTTTCAAAGAAATTTGATTAGATTGATTTTGTTTAGATTGTGTTTTACAAAATAGATTCATTTTTGTAGTTCGATTGGAGTCCCAGATAACCTTGAGTCGGTTCTAGTGTTGTGTGACATTCTTTGATTGGTTGTTTTTTAGAATGTATATTTTTTATTGAGGTTTAAGTGAGTAATTATTTGTAGTGGCGTTGCAGTTAACACAAAGCTTAACAATTAAGAGCATTCACGGTATAATATTTATTTTTATTCATATAATTACACTAAAAATCACTATATTTTTTCTCTATTTTTCAATTAAATAATATTTTTATACACTTATCATTACTTTTTTCTTTATCTTTCACTCACAACCACTTTAAAAATATTAAAAAAATTATAAAAGATTGAATAGTGCTTCTTCAAATATACAAATACACAATTATATTTTTTTCTTTTTCACTCACAACCACTTAAAAGCATTCTATATTTAATTCCAAACACACTCAAATAATTTTAAAAACTCCACCGTGAATTCTCTGATAGCATCTGCTTCATTACTTCCATGGTGAATCTATACTGAAGCCTGATTTTATTATCAAATAATATTACTCCCTGATCGTAGCCTAGCTGTTCCTTTGTGCTCCCAATGTACATATGCAATGGGCTGATTTGGATCAGATCAACAAATGGTTTAACCCATGACCAGACTTGACCCATAATATACTGATGAAATTAGATGGATCATGACCCAAATTGTTAACCACTTCTACCAACACTTCAAAACCACAGTCACACTAACACACACCAAGAAAACACAGGTATCTTATTGATCTATATTGATTAGACCTGGTTTATTTTCTGTTTCATTATTGTTACCATACAGTAGTTAAAGCCTCAAGATGCACCGGACGCTGCGGCTTAAGGCCATTAAAAAGCAACTGTTTTGTTTAACCAAGGCGCATAGTATAACACTATAACATGCTAATTTATAGGTGGTCTAAACATGTTTTAGGCTAATTAAAACATGTTATTGGGTCATTTTTAAATGTTCATCTGGTCTGAATTTGGTCGGAATCTTTATCTGAGCGCCTTGATGGACGCAAGGGGGTTATGGCTACGCCTCGTCTCACCTAAGTGCCTAGGCAAGCATCTCTTACATTTTTGACAACCATGATTAGTGTTACTATTTTTTACTTTTTAGATTGATGTCCATGAAGTTGGAAATTTTTGAACATATGAGTTTGAATATAAGAAAGCATAATATGATGATTGAGCTACTATTTTCAAAACTTATAGTCACCATCCACTTATAACAACTCCCACTTTAACCATAATCATACCATTTAATATAAAACCAAAGTTTATCTTCTTTTTAGTCGACTGATTAGGTATGTCCATTGGGTCCCACTACATCATTAATCTCTTAGACTAAGTGTCATTGGAACTACTTGTGGTAGCTAGAAATTACATATAATAAGCATTCCTTATTCAAGTAGGTGATTATTATATGGTTATAGTACTATAATATAATTGTGTATTGTTAGTGGATAACCCTCAATTAAAAGTTGTGATCATGATAGAGATAAGAAATATTGTTCATATGTAATTAAAACATGCTCCATTGATTGGGGAAATTTGAGAACGACAAAGATTCATAAGATACTCGAATTAACAGTTTTCAAATCTCTTTTGTTTTTAACGTTTGAACAATAGATGTCTTTCACATCTCACTATAGCAATCAGTAACTTTTAAATGGCAGTTTCAAAAAAAACATACTTCAATATCAAAAAAACGTATTCGTAAAAATATTTGGAAAAAAGAATTTGAAATCCCACAACCAATAGAATTTGAAGTGGAACATTCTCTTAGATTTTACATTTATTTCTCACTCAAACGTAATTTTACTTGAAATTTATATTAATTTCTTCATTTCATTCCAATTCATTTTATTCCTTTTAACCAAACGCCTCCTTAGATGCGGAGGTTTTGGAGTTGTGGCTAACTGATTAATTGTCCATTAGGTTATTTTTTAGTGTTTAAAAGGGATATTGGGCTAAAATAAATGAGCTATTTGTTTAATATTATTATTAAGTTTGAAAATGTTTATTGGCTTAATGGGCTTATTTAGAACATTTAATTACTAAAAACTTTATTATTAATTTTTATTTATTAAACGATCTATGGTACCTAAACAAGGAAACTTTTCTTCTAACCCTTCCCCTGCGGGTGTGCTTTTACACATCCTGCGCACCTTGTAAGCTAACCCTAACAAACAGAGTCGACGGGGTGACGTATTAAAAACAAAGGGACAATGCAATACTCAATACATCTTATACATAGTAAAGCTATTGATGAGTCTGGGAATGATGGGATTCATGCAATCGTTATTTTTATCTCATGAGATAGAGATATTGCTTTCAACGAGACTCATAGTTTTAATGCACACAATAGGAGGATCAAATAACGGGACCCGTAAAATGAAAAAAGTTAAATGCTGTTGTGGGCAGCGTGCTGTTATCTTGGAATATTTCATTTATTATGATCCAAGAAATTTTAATTATATAATAAAGACTTTGGTTTTAATATAGTACTCTTCATGGGACATGTCCCTCGTAGGATTATTCTAAGTTGTCTTGCAAATTCTATAGGTGGGACCTCTTTTACAAGAGGAATGTAAAGCTGAGCTACACTAAGTTTTCTCCAGTGATGTGTGATTTTCGGTCAAACAAGTTTAAAATCTGTAAATCTTATCATCAACATGATGATTATGTTCATCATCATGCCCATGCTTTACTTTGTCATCATGTTATGTATACATGACAAGCACATCACATATATTCTGCTAATACTTTCCACAAACAAATATTCAGCTTTTCACTAATTTTTATTCGTCCTTTTAACAACCAATTTTTATCTCGAACACCATCATTTCCGCAAACAACCATTAAAAATTTAATAAAAAACAAAGCAACACACATGTGACATGGGCCCCACAAAATGCATCCATGGAGGGCCCTTGGCAAAGGGCGGGTGAAGGACGGATGGATCTGCGCAACGCAACCTTCCGATGATAGTCTAGTGGGGCTAAAGGCGGGGCTAAAAGCGGTGCATTATGAACAGTCTAATAAGCAATAGGATCCATGTGTTGGGAATCTTGATTATCTTTACGGTTATGGTTTTGTTGGTGCATGAGTTGTTTAACCAAGCTTTGTGTTCACAATAACTTTTTAACTTTTAAGGAATTATTGGGTTTTCTGACTTGTTTGACCGAGTCAAAGTGTACTCCCACTAACTTTTATCAATGGATGTAAAGCTCATACAAGACTGTTGTTGGCCCATAGTCATGGTTATGGTCACCTTCCATGTGAGAAAAATTCAAACAATCGGACAAGGGGGTGAAAATGGGTCATATTAAGAACGAATCAAAGACATATGATCATTTGAAATCATTATTGATCAATATGACAATTAATTCATCAAATATGGATGTGAATAGTAGTACATAGTATGGAGTTTGCTTGATATAATTCAAGAATCAAGAGTGTGAATGTACACATCTTAAAGATACGTTAACATATGGTCTGTCTAGAAAGATGATGCCACTTCATTCTATTTAGTTACTAAATAATTACAATCGCTTAGTTAATGTCTATGAATTACAACTCATAATGGCTTGATTTTGAATAAAATTTATATTAAAACGCAAATAATAAAAAAAGCATGTCGTAACGATATGTTCAAAATTAAAGAAATTTTATGTTGTGAAAATGAGTGTTGAAGAACATGAAAGCGAGTTTAATATTATACTCAACTCGGTTCAGTTCTCGCTTATTTTTTCATTTTAAATATATCATTATTTGGGGTATGTTATTGTTACACCCAATTTATTTTATCTACTTTATATCTTTTTATACATATACATAGATACATGGAGAGAGATAGAAATAATAGGGTGTCTCAATAACATAAATGAGTATTTGTATAACTCAACCAATAAGATAAACACGTCCTAATGATATATTTAAAATGAAAAAAATAATATATTTAGAAATGGGTATATTATTGATACATCTAATTTTTTTATTTTTTCTATATCTTTTTATATATAGATATAGATACATGAAGAGATAGACATAATAAGATATGTTCATAAGATAAATGTGTGTTTGTTTAACCTAACTCATTTAGAAAACTATAAGAGAAAAAGAAAGTAAAAAGTAAAGAAATGGAAAAGCGAATCTAATAGCATACCTTGATCAAATTGGCTTTAAATAAAATTTATATAAATAGAATTTTTAATTCGAAATTTTTTTACTATTGTGTTTCAAGTTGATAAGGATGTTCTTACTTGAGGTTAATTTATAAACTTTCGTTTAAAATTCCAAATATTTGTTGTTGGTTGTTTCCATTTGTTATTCCTTCACAGGGCGATAATCATGGTTTGAATTCATAACTGCAAAAGAAATATAAAAAAAACAAAAAAAGAGAGAATGTTGTTTGAGTTTTGTTTTTTAATAATTTTTTTATGTATTTATAGAGTACAAATGGCTTAGAATATTAAAATTAAGATATTTGAAGTCCACGTATAAGAATTGTCTTTATAATCCTTCGCATATGATGTCTCACTTGAATGATTATAAGATTAATCTTTAATATCCGATAACCAAACAAAAACTAACACACAACTCGCTTATCACAACTTTGCTTAATATTGATTCACCGAGTTTAGATTAAATAAATAAATAATAAACGTGATAAAAAAACAAAAGTGTACGTGAAACGAAAGGAGCCAAAGGAACCAAATTGCCGCATATAAAGAGACATGTATGTGGGGCCAATTAAGGTTAAAATGATGTAAAACACACCAAATATTATTCTCTTGTAAGTTGTAACTGATCATTACGTGACATAATGTTTTAAAACACTTCAAATGAAATCGAAATTGCTTTTTAAGTTCCATAGCATCCAAGTATGCTGTGAAGTTCATACGTATTCATTAACACACATAAAACATGATATGTAGCCGACAAATCATGTTGGTTGATGAGTGATACAGATGAAAAAATAGTTTTACTTAGCTCATGATTTTTACTTTAAATAGTTGAGATGAAGTATCTAATGTAATTAAAAATCGGGGGTTTTTGGTGGGTTCGAGTATCTCTCAAAGCATAAAAATGCCTTAGTTTAAGCCATTGTGTTTTATTAGTTGTAACTCTTCTTTGGATAGGGTTGGGGTCCGGTCTTGATTAAAAAATTTATATCTTGGCAAGATTAAATTGTCACATTTCTTTCGGTGTCATACATTTGTCGTTCAAAAAAATGTAATAAGTTAGTGATAGTGATCAGTTTTAATTAAAAAAAGACGATGGATAGTATTATAGTTGGTAACGATAAAAAAACATATATATATTCTCTTGTCCCTCAGCCCGCGACTAGTGGCGAAGTTTAAACTCTTCACCAGGGGGCGGCAGCGAAATTAATTTTTTTACCAAGTGCGAACTTGATATTTATATAAAATAGTATTAAGCTCCCGCATTGCAGCGGGTGCCATAAAACTATGCTAAGTTTACACTAATGGCATACCAGTGTTAGTGATCAGCAACACCAAAAAAAATCATAAAAACGTAAAAAAATAATATGTAAAATTGTTGAACCATGTAGTGGCGCAAATGGAACATAAAACATATGGAACAATAAGTAAGTTGTTCTAGGATCGGCGCGTTGTGACGGAGCCATTAAAGTGAAAATAATATGTGAAACCACACACGCATGCTACGACATGTTAACTCGTAAAATTGGGACCAAAACACGAAACGAAAATTTTGTAAAATATGAAAATTATAGGAGGACCAAAAGTTAAAAGTAAAAAATAATATTAAGCGTAAATTGTTAAAAATGTAAAGTATTGAGTAAAATTAAAAAGTTGGAGATTAAAAAGAGAGATTAAAAAAAACAACTTATAAAACATATAATGACACTTACATTACATACAAAACTTGATAATTAGTATAATATAAATTTACATTATCTGAACAAAAAATTACACTATTAAACTAAAATTTAACACTCGTGACTAGAAAAAAAAAAGTCAAAAGTTTTGGGTTTTCTCCATCAAACCACTAACAAACGGTGATGGCGTGATAACCTTATTTGAGATCTCCATCACGCCCCAGTAGCGCGGTAGGGATACGCAAAGCAAATAATATTCCAATGTTGGAAGAAAAGAAAATTCAAAAGATGAGGAGACCGATGTGAGATGTGTTTGAAGTTTGAAGATGAAATTAGAAGGTTAATGGTAGGCAAGTAGAGTCAGATTGTTGGTTTATTCAAAGCAAAGGAATCTTATGGGGAAGATGAAAAGAGAACAACAGCTGCCGTACGTACAGCAGATCAGATGGCGACAGAAGGAAGCCATCGTGGTGTTGGTGCTCGTCGATCGAGAAGAATAAACTGCTGCTGCCGCCACTGCCACCGTAACGCCACCGTAACGCCACCATCAATCGTCAATCGCCACCGATGGAGTCAAAGAATTGCTCAGATCAATCTGCAAAAGTAGGTTCCGGATGGCACGCACGCTCAGGTACCTCTGTCCTATGTCTCCTTTCTTTATTTTCACCTTTTTGAATTTACTTATTATTATTTTTATTATTATTATTTTTATTATTATTATTATTATTATTATTATTATTATTTTAAACAGCGTTAGAAACAGGTTCAGGTACATAGTTTGACGTTCGAGTGTTACTTCAACTCTTTCCGGAGGATATAGAAATAGAATAGCTTGTAAAACCTCCTTAACTTGCATCAAATCAAAATTCGTCGTCTCTAAGACTTGAACCTGGGTCTCCCACCTATCGAGAAACCTGAAATGCCGTTGAATTAAATGGTAATTGACTGTGTTTTATTTACATATCTACTTGATTGGATCTTTAATGGTAAGGTATATGTTTTATGATAATATGTCACATATTCGTATTAAAAAAATGGTCTCTTGTAAAAGTACAGAGTTTGAATGTATATTTAAGGCTTAAAATGACCTAGACACTAGTCACACATGAGAGTTTTCATGTGTATTGGGCTTACGCTTTTGTGTATTATTTATTAGTTTTTATTTAAAGGAGAAATGTTACATGTAATGTAAATTAAAATAAAACAAAAAAGATGGTTATAATTGAAATAGATTAAATATATCATCTAAGGTAAATGTCCCAAATTGTAATTTAAAGTAAAAATTCTATAAGAAGAATTTTAATATTATTATAACTTTCGGTTAATTTACACGTGACAATTATGATAATAAAAGGTATAAATTTTATCTATGTGCTTTCATTTCAGACGATAAACTACTAAACATAATTGGTTTGGTCATTTATAGCATGTAAGAAACCACTTTATGATGATCATTAAGAATGATAAAGAAAACATGCACAAAGTTTGCCCTTATGTAATAACAATAATAAATGTATGGCAATCAAATGCGTTTCACTTAGTTATTATGTGCAAGTTCATGACCTTTTATATATATACTTAAGACTTATAAATTCCAAGGAGTAGACGAGTTCATTATTATCTAATTCCAGTGTTAAGTGGAAGGTTTCCTTTGACCGACAAACTTTACTTCTAACATAGGCTACAAGTTCATCACTTTCTTATATTTGACCTTTGTTATATGGCTGATAGAGTAATTAAAACAAACGTTAAGTCGTTGGGAAGTCAAGTATTATCCAAACAACACAAACTTAATTTACGAAAAACCTAAACATTGCTGTTTTTTTTAAATATACTTATATACAGTAAAATCTTGACAAATCAATAACATCATGATTAAACAAGTATTGGTTTTAAAAGTTTGTTTATTTTTTATAATGATTAAAATTTATAATAATAACAGTGACAATCCAAAATCTAGTAAATAAAATTATTTATTTACCTTATTTAACATTTTATTTATTTATTGATATATCCTCTATTAATCTATTTTAGAAACATTATATGATTTATGAATAATTAGATTAGCATAATTGAAGGCACATGTTCCGCGGGGTGGATGGTGTGTTTAAATTATATAACTTTACACGTACTTGCATGTGATTTGGCCTCTCTTTATAATCATTCAATCAAAACAACCATTATTTCCACCAACATCCCATTATCACAATAGGTAATTAACTTCCGTCGCAAAAAGAATAGTTACACTATGATAAAAACTAAAAAGTTGAAGGGTGTGGCCTCGAAAAAGGAGAAGCGACAAACAAGAGAGAGTTAACTAAAAGAGAAATGATCATAAGGTAGCGAAGACAGATGATGAAGTCGAGATGGAAGGTGGTATTACCGTGCCTAAAGGGAAATGACGAATGCCAACGAGACGTGGCAAGAGGGATAACATGTCACCCCTCCGCTAAGAGCGGAAACACGGGGATGTAACGAGACGGGATCGTCATAACATATGGTAAACAATAGAGATGCAATATAATAAATGATGATAAAGCGTGTCATGAAGACACCCGACACAAAGGAGACTTGTGTCGTGTTTAGTCAATATTCACGACAATATAACCATAAGCATAAACATGTTAAATGATTCATATAGTCAAAGTAGTAACAATTGTAATGTAATTCCCACAACCCATGAACAAGTATCAAAAGAATGAAGTTTTTTAATCAGACTACAACAATGATTCAAGATGAATGTTTGTCAAATAAGTTTAGTCTCAAAAATGCATCCTAGGGTCTTCACTAAGGCAGCACACCTAGATCTTCAATTAGCATTGTCACCTAAAAAGATATGCTCAAAATGGTCAACAAAATTGTTGGTGAGCTCACAGGTTTAAATAGTAAGTAAGTAATTGATGTTGTATAGTAATTGCTGTGGAATACCGTGTATATAGTTATAAGTAAGCAAAATCACATGACAATGAGCTTTACAACCAAACCTAATGGCGTACATAAAGAATCTTGTCGGAATATATTCACCCAAGGGCCCGTTCCTGGCCACTGTTGGTACCAACTAGTATACCAACAGATAAGGGTGGGGGTGTCAACCCAGTAGTACTACCAATACCTATCCGTCGGTTCCCACACTGGAATTAAATGGTTGCAAAGAAAGTACCACACAGCGAACTCAAGCATGTATCAAATAAGTACTCACAAAACAGTAACACGTTGATTCCAAGTATGTAAATTGTATGTAAGTTGCACAACATAGAAAATGGGTGAGCATACTTTTCCCCCATGTTTGTAAATGTTGAAGTATTGTATAAGCGTAAAAGGGGCCACGAAACTCACTTGTTAAGTGGTAAGTATAAATGATCAAAGTTTCCAAATATTGTATGCAGTAAACGGTCAAACACCTATTGACAGTTATTGTTAAGCATTAATGATATGTATAAAGTAAATAGTAACTGCAGGATCGTTGAAGGGTGTAAGTTACAACACAAAACACAAAGAGGAGATTAACTAAACTTTAATCAAACAGTAAACTGGATTAACCAAGTTGAGATACTAAGAACACAAGTAATACAAGAGACAGAACACAAAGAACACAAGTGTATGGTTTTCAAGAATGCAGTATATTGCTTTCTCTATGTTCTATTACAAGTGTTACAAAGCATATTAGAAAGATACAAGAACATGAGATACTTATACTACATCCTACAGC
>BJCM01218040.1:0-31419 GCA_018326385.1 Flaveria bidentis | reverse complement strand
TTTGTTTATACAAATTTTCTTGCTAACTTGGACTCCTTAGAATATTATATGTTTCCTAGATATGTTCAACACATTCTCAACTATGAACTAGGATCATAGTTAAGGGAAACAAGTAATATTCTTAAATTGGGATAGATGAAGCCCGACATCTTTAAATTTTTGAAGAAGCCAACCATTGGCTTCTCTACGGTAGTACAACCCTTGTCCCTAAAATGTTAGAGCTCATTGCTCAAGGTGACAACCTAGCAACACAAGCTAGTGTTGAACCCACACCTTCTACCTCTCAACCACTAAAATAGCCACAAATCACTCTCACCTACAAAAGAAAATCCAAACGAACCCCTACACAAGTTACTCAATTTGTGCAGACCCCCATATTACTACCCACACAAAAGGAAGTGGATACTAGAGCTCCAACTTCTCCTATGGAGCAAACCACTCCTATTACTTCAACTATCAGTCCTTAGGTTCCTCATGCTTAGACTGATGAGCTCATTAGCCCAACAACCTTAAGCCTTCACTTAGAGTCTCAACACTCTAGTGAACAACCTTCAAGGGAAAGTTACCATCCCCAGCCTCTAAATCTCAACCAACCAATTTCTAACCTTGATTTCTATGATGATGAAGACTTAGGATTCAGTGAGTATCATGAGTCTCTATACTCTTCTCCTACTCAAAGAGAGATGAGTGCTCCTGACTCTCCCATGTCTAGCCCACATCATCCACCTACCACTGAGGTGGATCTTCCTGATTCTGCTCAGGAAGTCCATATGGAAGAGGCTCTCACTTCTGTAAGTGATTACATCTTTAAGACCTCAACCATGGCAACTCAGCCCACTAATGCTCCATCTGAAGTAGTCAGTGAGTAGAGGAAAACTAGCAGCCAAGAACATCATGTTGGTGGTGAGACACTGAGACTAAGGACTTTAGTCCAATGATCTCATCCCCCAATGAATCTTCTGATGGAGAAGAGGGGAATCTGAGACTAAAGGTGCAAAAACTATCAAAAACATGCACCTATCTAGTCTCTAAGGTTAGTCACTTGGAATCTCAGATGACTATCTTACACAATAGGGTCAATGATCAATAACTTGAGATTTCTTTTCTCAAGGAGAAACTAGCAGGGAGACCTTTAAAAAGAGCTCAACCAGGAACACAATAACCTGTAAATATGATTGACCTAACTCTTAGATCACCTATGTAAGAGGGTGATGCTACCAAAAAGGGGGAGAAAGTCATTAAAATCATAGAACTTGAGAGTTCTTCACAAAGCATGGACTTTGATGACTCACCATCTTCAATTGCAACTATCCATACTCAAAAACTTCCTCAAGTTCATATTGATATGGACTCTATAGACTCCTTCATTCAGAGTCTTTTTTAATAAGGCATTCCAAGGGTTGTGTCATCTCCACCTCAAGAAACTTCCAACTACATCATAGGGTGGATGTATGATGCTAACAGAAGAGCCCTTATGCTAACAAGAAGTCTTCAATTTTTAGACCTTGAACTACTATGAAGGTCTTAACCTTATCAACACGCCACTTGTCAATCCAAGTCAATCTAGACAATCAGGCAATGTCATTGGTCAACTGGATGCTGAGGCAGACCTTAAGATTAGTTTCAAAGTATAAACCTTGACTGAAGGCCCAATGATTGAACCTGAGAGCCCTGTCACACCTACAACTACTTCAGAAGTCCATTTCCTTGATGAGAGACCTGCTGGTGAAAGTGCATCTCAACCTCTCTTTGGCTAGAGCTTGGATGCTACACCAATCAATGAAGGCCAAAGCTCTCTCCACCCTGAGTCATAAAGGTCTATGAGTGGCAAAGGGAAAAGGAAACTAACTTCAGAGGAGATTGAGGAGAAGGAGAGAGAGAGGAAAAAGAAGCTAAGGGGAGAAAGTTCCTCTGTTGGGTCTGCTGGCTTCATGGAAGCTGCAATTAGGGCTGCTCCCAGACCAAACACTCGAAATGATGAGTTGAGGGCAGTCAAGATTGCTTACTTATAGACCATGAACTATGATATTGATAATATCATCTCCCTCCCCTTAAAGGAATTAAATGAACTGGCTAACATGGAAATGTCAAGAGAAAGGAAGGAGGCAGAGGATGCAAGACTGCTTCCTTAAGTTAAGGAAGAAAACAGATTGAAAAGGCTCTACAAACATGTTCCTACCCTTTCATTAGTCCAAGAAAGCCCTATACAAGAGATTGTGGCTCCGTAAGAACCTTAGGTAGAAAAAGAAACTGATAGGATCAACATGATCAACAACCTGAATACCACATGCCTATATCAGCCAGATGCATTTCTTCCATTTTCCTTTGAGTATATAGAGTTTGAGTATCTTAAGCAGCTTAAAGTTGAAGTACTCAAAGAAAGAAAGACATCAAAGAGAAAGATAAGAGAAGAGGTTGCAAAGGCAAGAGCCATCATCCAAAAGAGTATGAAGAAGTCTGCTGATAGGCAGAGGATGATGAGCTTCTTGAATCTGTATGGATTCTCCGGAAGGAGAATTGGCCCTATGTCTCTATCTACTATTGATGACACATTATGGTGATCAAGAAGAAGATCAAAAGTGGAAAACTTGTTGACTTACACTCCCCACCAAGTCAGGTCCCTCAAGAAGTGGAGGTTAAGGTTGAACCTTTTGAGACAACACAACCTGGACCTCCTGCTGAGTCTCAGCAAGCTTTAACTTCTGATCCAAAGCAGGGTTCTGTCCCCTCTCAATCTGAACCTGTGAGAGAGGAAAACCCAACTGATCAAGACAAAGATGATCAACAAGGTGTTGCAGGCCAGTCTTCTCAGTTAAAAAGTTCAAAGAGGAGAAAACGGATGACTTCTAAACCAAAGTCTAAGAAGAAGAAGAAAGAGGCATCCATCTCCAAATCTCAAGATGAGTCAAAACCTCTTAAGAATGTGCAACAAGAGGAAGCTCCACCAACTCCAATCCAAGCAGCTCCTCTTGCATCAGGAAGACCTATCTTGTCCTGGACTTACTCTACTAATCCAGAAAGATGGCATGTCATCAGAGATCAAGGTGTTGAAGATGTCTACACATGGCAAGACATGTTCAACATACCTCTACATGATCTCTTTGAGATGAAAAGACATTTTGAGAGTCTGAATGATCCTGACCATCTTATGAGGAAAGGTATGGTCATTATCATAATGAGGACTGTCAATATCTGAAGTATTCAAATGTTTTGGTAGCATCAACCTAGGGGGAGTTTGTAAGGATTCATATAAGGCTGATGCAACCCAAAACATCCAAACAGTCTGTCCTGCATGCATGCACAAAGTGCTGAAGTAGAGTGCTTCAGAAGTTTCACATTCTACATTAGAAAACATTCTAAGTGTGAAATCTTCCGAAGCCAAGACCAGTATCTTCCGAAATCAAAAATGAAGTCTTCTGAAGCTTTAGAGACAAAGTCTTCCGAAACCAGTTTATGAAAACAGATTTATTCCGGAGACTTTTTTGTCCATGCTTTATCTGATGTACCTTTTACCATAAAGTTGGACCACCTTTCCGTTGCAACTTTGTTTGACTCACCAACTTTCACAAGTTGGTGAAAGGTCCATACTTTTGGTAAACTGTATATTGAGGTCTTGAGTCTATTTCTTTCTACTTTATGTACTTTTATCATTTTTGTACTATATTAGGATGAGCTATGGCATGTCATAGTCACTAGTCAAAGGCAATATGCCTTTTGACTCTATTTTGATTTTGTTGTTGTCTAGATCATGTATCCAGCTGGCTTTCAAAGTATGGTCGGCTGTAGGATTTAGTATAAAGTATCTTAGGTTCCTTGTAATATGTAATCCTTGTATGCTTTGTAAACACTTGTAAGGAACTTGAGATCAATATACATCATTCTTGAAAACCAAACACTTGTGTTATTTTGTTATTGTTCTTGTTCTATCTTTCTATTACTTGTTTTACTTAGTATCAAGGTGACTGGTTGGCAGTTTTCTATTTGATCTGTTAAGTGTTTTAAATCAACTCTCCTCATTGTGTGTTGTGTTATAAGTGACCAACCCCTTAAACGGTCCTACACCTTTTACCATGTTTTTTCATGGAAAGGCGTTTCATGGAGTCCACGTTCAAATGACCCAAACGTGCATGCCATAACCAATTTGGATCATCGATCTTTGATAGTAGACAACTTGGTCTTCCCACAGTTAATTTTACTTTGTAAAGATGAATTTTTGATCTATGCACTTTTATAATTAACTTCTTGATCCTATAAAAAAACAAGCAAGTAGTCATCATCCATGAAAAACTTGCATCCATTTTCGGTTGCTTGACCCATGCTTAATATGTTACTCATTAAGCTAGGAATAAAGTAAACATTTGAGATAAGCCTTTCCTTGCTATCTTCACAAGCTACCATTATTGAACCTTTTCCTTTTATTTCCACTTGTGAATCGTCTCCAAAACAGACTTGACCGATTATGGATTCATCCAAGTTAAAGAAGTAAGATCGATTTTATACCGGTATGTGATTGCTAGCACCATTATCGAGATACCACATTCCATCTTCCCTTTGTTCCAATTCATATCTCTTTGGAAGGAACTTTTCTTCGTTTAGGAAAACTTGTTCAATCTTCATTAAAATTTCGGGTCCGGTCTCGTTTGTTTCCACATAGTTTGCTTCTTGTCTTCTACCTTTTCGATCTGGGCATACCAAAGCATATGGCCTAACTTGTCGCACTGAAAACATTGTATTTGAGCCTAATATTTCTTTCCACTATATTTCTCGTTTTTGGTATTTGTTTCCCTAGTTTTGGCATAGTCTTGACGTCCTCGTCCGCCCCCTCTTCCACGACCACGTCCTCGGTCCCAAGAGCTGGTTTGGCTACTAGGTATTCCTTTAGTGCCCGAAGATTCACTTTTGGAATTATTAGTGCTAGAAACTTTATTCAACATCAACTTAACATGACTCTCGTTCTCGCCATTGACGCTTTTGACACGATCTTCGAATGCTTTAATGCGGCCAACGATTTCTTCAAACTTGATTGTTTTGAGGTCCACCATTTGCTCGATGGAAGCAATAACATTAACGAAGCGTTTTGGCATCATCGTTAGGAATTTCTTTACTAGTCTTTGTTCTTCGAGTACGGACCCATAAGCTGAGAATTGTGTAACAATGCTTTGCAATCTTCCTGCAACATCATCAATAGAATCTTTCATCTTTCATCTTCATATTCTTGAACTCGGTGTTTAGAGTTTGGAGGCGTGCGTCCTTAAGATCCGCACCTACATGGCGTGTTTTTATAGTTTGCCATATATCTTTTGCATGTTCGTGTTGAGCAACTTACAAGATTTGACACTTGAGAATGGCTTGAAATAAATATGTGACGGTGAATGTGCTTTCCTTCTCATCTACTACTATACCAGCTTGAGGCTCAATAGATTCTAACAAACCATGGTACAGGAACACGACTTTGATCCGGATCGCCCATATGGTGTAGTTTGAGTTGGTAAGCATCGGAACTTGAAGAGAGATCGAAGACTTTTCTTGGACTTGAACTATTTGGTTCTGTGGTTGTGCCATGGCTTTAGTTTTGTTCCTTCGACTGTAAGTAACAACAGGTCTCGATTCTTGTTCCAGTAAAACATAACGTGTATCAAAACTTGACTTCCAAGTTTAGAAATCAAGATTCAAAACGTTTGCATACTTGGTGAGGGTCTGATCCGGCTCGATCAGGCGCACAAACAGTTCGAAACGTTGGTTCTTTTCCGAAATCGTGTAGCTTGGTGGCGAAGGCAAACTTGAGTCACGAGCAACTTGAGTTCAAGTGTATATTACAATCGTGACAAGTTGATTGTGATCCTCTCGATCAACAATCAACAAAGATGGTATTGAAGCACAACTTTGATCGCGAACTAGGAAATTGGTATAGAAACACACTCAAACAAAATTTAGATCACAACTCAATCGATTTGGAAAACTTTATTTGCTCAAAGAAAACCAAAGATACAATTAACTCTCTCATATGTTTTGGTATTTATAGAGTTATAAAAACTTAGAAAAGAAGTATGCTAATTTGACTACAATTGATATCCCTTATATTTTGGGATTTACAGTTATCGAAACTAATTTAAAATACTTTAAAAACCAAGTAGATAAGGACTCCAACCATTGACTCAATTGGATCCACCTATCATAGGCTTGATGGGTTTGGTCGCCTCATGGACTCGAGGTAAAGTCCCAACCCCAGATTAAATGGGCAAACAATATGCACATTATAAGGTGGGCATAAAAACAATGTTCGAACCGACCCGGAACTGGGACCCGATGGGAGGCATACCCGGGTTGGACCCATTTAAAACCCTAGGGGAACTGGTTTTAGTTTTTAAGTTTTTTAGCGAACTCGACCTGAACCCGACCCGACCTGAACCGAACCCGACCTGGTTTAAACCCGAGTTGAACCCGGTATTAGACCCGATATTGAATCCGGTATTGGACATACAAAACAAGAAAAGAAAAGAAGGAAAAAAACTAAACCCGGTATTGGACCCAGTTCTAGACCCGACTCGGACCCGACCCGGACCCAACCCTACCAATACCCGGGTACAAAAAAACCTGATTGGGCCTAACCCCGTTTCGGGTATGGCCCAATACCCGGTTTGCCCATCTCTAAGCACATACGTGTGGTTTAAGATTTCACAATCACACTTCATGGCTTAGTGGCTAATTTTGTTACGATTGTAGAGTGTGTCAAAGAAGGTGGGAGTGTTGTAGTGAGATACATAGCAACATATGCTTCTGTGCTTTCCTTGACCCGTTGTTCACATGTATTAAGCTCTGGAATTGTAAAGTGTTTGTTAAAAAACTACAGCAAATCCATTTTTTCGACACATTAAAAATTATTCGATACAATTTGTCAGCAAAGTTATTGTATAGTCTAATTTGAGCATCTCAAAGAAACTGATATTTACCAATTAAATATTTAATTTTACATATAAGAGCTTTGATTAATAATACAACCTTAAGATATGATCGCCCAGGTGTTAGGAAGGTAGCATGCAAAGGTCAGGACGATCCGTCCGTTAGATGTTCAAGAAATTATCCATCTTCGCTAATCTGTGTTAAAAATGACAAAACAAATCATAACGAGTCTAAGTATTTTATCAAACAAGAACAACATGAAACTTTTATCTATAACAACCGGAACTGGTCACGATAACAATTGTGCCTAGCAATCATTTTTTGGCAAAGTCCTTCGTCCGCCACTTTCAGTCGGCATTCTTACCGTCATGATTGACGGCGAATGTGCAGTCATGCCTTTGGTGTAGGGGTGTTAAAAAAACCATAATCCGAACCATATCAAAATCTGAATAACTGACTGGAATCCTTATTCAAATATTCAAATCAAATCTCATTCGAATCTGAATTTCTTACTTGGATTTCATATATCAAAAATTTTTAAATTTGAATTAATATGATATCCAATTAAACCGATTAAGTTGTCCATTGTGTTTCCATTTTTCAGCCCAATACCCATTAATCTATTATCTTTTATTGTACTCACATTTAAGCCCAATACCCATTAATCTATTATGCTGTAATGGACAACTAAACAAATAAACCTAAACCTAAATTTCATATGTAAACGTAGTTAATAAGTAAAATGTTAGAAACCAAAATTCAGAAACAAATACAAACACGAACCAAAAACTAACAAAAAAATGTTATTTGGTTAAATTTAAATAATTTAGTTAATTCAGATCATTCTAAATTACCGAATCCAATCAGAA
Source organism: Flaveria bidentis (assembly GCA_018326385.1). Taxonomy (NCBI): domain Eukaryota; kingdom Viridiplantae; phylum Streptophyta; class Magnoliopsida; order Asterales; family Asteraceae; genus Flaveria; species Flaveria bidentis. The sequence goes on along the minus strand of BJCM01218040.1, from coordinate 23,650 downwards.
TTAAATTCATATAGATTCGGATCAGATAGCAATACCCTAAATTTGGGTTGGATCAGATTTTGGATAAGGTTATATAATTATAAAATCCTAATAACCTGATCTAAATAAATTGAATAATTTGCCCGATCCAATTAACACCCACATGTTTTTTCCCTATTTTAGAGGTTTTATCATGTTCCTTTGCGTTATTGTAGATTTAGTTTGAATAATCTATATATTTTATTAATATTATAAAATAAAAACACAAATCTATAACTTACAATAAAATAGTAACTACAGGTACACATGATATATTTCTATCATGTCCTCCTAAGTGTTGCATATGCATTGTCATATATATATGTACATCCTTCAATCTTGAGTTACAATAAACTTAAAAACTATGAATTTATATAAATTACAATGAATATTGTATACATGATCACTTATTAAGTTTAAAATTATTTGGCATCTTTACTATAGTTATAAGAAATTGCTTGTTAACAAATAATGATTAAATTATTAATTTTCATATTACCATTTATCAGTTTTTTTATTAAAGTAAAAGTTTATATCATATTTTATTTTTTAAAAACATTTTCCTTTTAGTTAATTTTAAAAATCATGAAATTAATCGTATTTTCGGTAGTATTTATTTTTTAACAACCTTCCGTTGATATGACATTTACTCATCCTTTATAACCTTTAATGCCATTACACAAAAAAGTATTTACATCTTTTAAAACATTTAGTTTTTTAATTTTAACTAGTTATTCACCCGCCGCGCGATGCGGCGGCATCGTACATGTCGATGATGTATATACTACAATAGACGCAGCTCGTTTCCAAACTAAATTTATGTCGAAACATATAGTAACTTAAATTTATACCGTTGAATGAAAACGAATTATATTTGTTTCGACTCTTTTGCAAAAAAAATTATGTCGAAACTGTAACATCTAACCTATTTTCAAACTAGAAACCCAAACCCGAACCCGTTTGAGTCAATCTTGTAAATTAAATTTATTATTTAGTCATTTTATATATTTTTATGTTTTAAATATAATAAATGTGTTACTTAATCAATTTAATTTAATCTTATAATTTATAAAATAAATTTTATAAATTTTGAAAAGTTATTAATATTTATAAGATTTTAAATATTCAATCAAATAAATAATCAAATTACAAATTCTTGAGAGATTTATAAAGTCAATAAAGATTCAATAAAAAAGAATTTGTTAAATTAAAATTAGATTATTAATAAATTTAGAGTTTAAATTGCAATTATTCTTTTATTTATTTAAATTATTTAATTTTATATTTATTTCAAATTTCAATCATAACCCCATTTTGAAAGACTTGTAACTCACCATTAACATCATTCATAACCCCCTCCTAACCTCAACTATAAAAGCAAACTATAGGCATTATTTTTCATTTGCTCATTCTCCAAAAATCTTACTTACATATCTTTCTTTTATCCATTGGTTTTGATAAATTTCAAGAATTTTCTTTTACAATAAATTTCAAAAATTTTCTATACTAAGGTAATGTTATATTGTTTTTATATTGTATATTTCTATATTGTTTCAATCATCCTAACTTCCACTTTTTCTTATGACCTTATATTCTTACTTTTATTCATTCTTCTATTAAATATCTTTTAATTTTAATCATTATCATTTGATCATTAACCTTTTAACTTTCATTAAACTTATAACAATCACTAACAATCCTAAATCAAGCTAAGAACACGCTAACGTAAACAAAAAATCATGTTTGCATATAGACGGGTATGTCGCCACATTCGGTTATTCCACAAAATTACCTTCACCTTCCTAAATGATGGCTATTACCAAAGTATTGGAATATTTTTTATAACTCAAATGAAGTCTAATATACCATATATTGACATAATAAATTTTTTCTAACCCGTATCATATTTTAACAATTTTAAAAAGTGCACTTAAGTGTCTTACTACATATTTAGCAGAATATAATCTGACTTCAACTAACTATAACTTGGTCATAACAAACTAAAATTAAGTAAACTCAGACTCCAATATTAACTTCATTGAATTAATTTTTAACGATATTTTATACGTCTTCAAACTCAATCGGACGACTCAACAATAGCCCTCACAAGATAAGTGTGCATTTCAGCACCTTTCGTCTTGTGCTACTGTTTTGACCAGTTTACGGATCTTTTCATAAAAATATTTCTGAACTAAATTTGTCTGGGAGTCTTTAAACTAGTCAACTATAAATTTTTATAATTTTATGAAACTGTTTTTTATTTTAAAACTTGTTCAAACATGTACCAAACATTCTGTCTAGAATCCATAATTTTTGCAATAATCCTTTTCCAATCTCTCTTTCGCTTTTTGGCATTCTCTAAACGTTCTAACTTCTTGTAATGAATTCCGACCTCAAGCTATTGTATCTTTTTATCCTTTAGGACATCACCTTTGACTCTTGAACTTTCAAGCTTCCTTATGTACTCTACAACCATCATTATACAATATGAGTTTTCCATACTCCTTTTTTACTTTATTTCACATATTTTGGGGTGAAAGATGTTAATTGTATAACTATACACTTGTAAAACATCTTGATACTTGTAATGCACGAGCAATTCGTTTATAACTTGTCATAGTTATTTGAGATATTTGTGAGCTGGCATCTTGTTAAAACAATCATTAACTATTGCTAACCTAGCGACGCCATAGATCTATGGGCTTGACAAGCCTATTTGGTACTAAAGCCGAGGTTATTGTCGGCTCCTAATGACGTATGTTTGTTTATCATGGGAACCAAGTACACTTAGCTAATCATTATAACTTATAGTGGTCATCTTTTGTCAAGGTTTGATTATATCATTATGCTAGCTATATTCTTGCAGTATTTCTTAACCTATGACATGAATTATCTCTTAAAAGTTGTTTTTATACGTATGTACAAATTTATAGAAACTCACCAACATCATATGTTGACCTTATTTTTAACATGTTTCAAGATGCTACTTTGAGCAATTCTTCATGCTTATATAGGACTTGGACCTAGTTTAACTAAAGATTTTATTTTGTTGTTTGAATCTTTGTTGTATTGTAATGACTTATTTGTTTAGTATTATTCAATGAAAAATGACATTTAATATTATTTCAACTTATTTAATTCCATGAGCTATGAACAATCTTTTCACATTTTTTCGCTCCAATGATTCCACCATCGGTCGGGGTGTGACAGAAATGTAGACCAATTCAAAACATACATAAAAAAGCACGTACAATGCTACCTTATACGACGTGATAAAGTATATAGTACAATTGTGCTGACTCGGATTTACGTTGAAACATAAAGTAACTCGTATTTATAATGTCTAATTAAAACATATTATTTTTGACCTGATGTATTTTTTCAAACAATAAACATAATACAATTGAAGACAAAAAAAAATAAGTGTTGATTTAGTTTCAAAAGTAACATATTTAAGGGCCCAAAAATACAACTCTATCAAACTTTTTGGTCAAATATGAAAAACTTAAAACTCAATTGTAGCAATCATGTTGTTTTTTAATATAGTATATAGTTGTCTCTATCTTATCTTAGTTACGTATCATTGTTACATATTTTTGTTAATCTTTTTTAAATTTGTTTATTAGTTAATTTTTTTTCTTATTTTTCTATTCAATGATTATATTTTCATTTGTTTTTACTATGGAACAACATAATTTGTTGATAATATATATTTTGATAATATTTTATTCTAATGTATCTTTTTAACTTCATATGTGTGTGTGGAGGGTTCAATGAAAAAACCTTGGAACCAATCCTAGCTAAACATCTCAATTCCATAAAACTTTAAAGAAAAAGGCAAAAAAAACCTTAACCATACAATTTCAACGTACAAAGAGAAAGAAAAGTAAAAAAGAATCAGTTTCACAAGTGAAATCGATATGACATTGTTGTTTCGTTTTCTTAATCGCGATAAAATAAGGAGGTTTATTTTTCCTTTTTTTGAAACATTTTGGAATTAAAATGTGAGGATAGAATTGGTTGTTTAGTTTTTTTTCTGATGTTCCCTTTTAAACATTCTTTATATGAATTTATTTACCCATGTATCCTTTTAAGTATTTGTCACATTTGTAACACATGAGTCACTAACCTAGTGTTAAAACAAATCAACATAATAAAACCATGTAAACATCAATAAATTAACAAAAGGAAAGCAACTCAGGATCCTTTTGGAAAATTCTCATGTCTTTTTCCTAGGCTCACAAAAACTTCAATACCATCCCCATCATGAGCATCAACCGCAACAAAACTATTGCATCCTAATGTTCTCCCGATAGCTGCTTTTACCAGTTTTCCCCACCCAAAATCAATTTCATAAAAAGGATACCTACACAAACTCGTAGACAAATAATATTCATTAATTTTTCTTTGCTTCTTTGTGATACCGCCTTGTAGAAACCTCTATAAATGTACTTCAACCGCATGTTTAATATTTTGTAAACCTTGAGCTTCCATCTTTAGTTTTCTAAATTGGTTGATAAAAGTACTAGGTGTAGTTTCACTGGGATTTTTTGTCGAAAAAGATGGTACATTGTAATAATTCCCTATGGTGGTTTCTGGCAACGACTCGATCATTTTGTTTCTGATGTTGGTTACAAGGACAAATCCTGTTGGCTTGAAAAATCCTAAGTTATTTGAAGATGCTTTTAGTGCACATTTGTAGAGTAACCAATTTAATACTTCCAACCGAGTAGGATTCATGATCGGTTGTTTAGATTCTAGAGTCATGGCTATAACCATTTGCTTAAGGTCATTCAACTTTGAGCCAGAGAACACAAAACTCCTTGTGACAGAACTTTCTCGTGATTGTCAAGTGAGACTCCTTGGTAATTTAAGTTTGTATTCTTAAAAGAAATATAAATGGGGTCAATAGGCGATACATTGTTTTGCTTCGTTGTTGAGGACAATCGTGTCATTGTGGCCCAATCATTAAAGAAGTTGCATAAACTGCTTCCATCAGCTACCTTGTGGGATAGAGAGACTGCTATAGCAATTCCTCCACATGCAAATCGGTTAATTTGCACCGCCAATGAGCTTGTGCTATTATCTTCTAGACTATAACTTCTCAAGTTTTTCCATACCAAACCATTAGGAAAAAGTTGGTCTAGATCTTCATATCGCATGTTTCCAAGTAAATCCAAGAGGAGTGTGTCATTATGTGCTTCAAGGAACTCAACTCCTTTGTCGTTGCAATCTACAATGGATGGTGTGGTTATAGCTAGCCTGCCAGCAAAGGTGTAGTAGTGCGTTAAAGGTTTGGGATAACGATTTCTTCATATCCAACAATTTTACATGATAATTATTGTAAACTTTAGAATTTGGATAGAAGATAACCATCGGAACATATACATCTGTTGCAAGTTGATCGATCAAAGACATATTATAAGCTTTAAGAAAGTTAGGTCTTGGAGAAGGTTTGGTTATTTCTCTAGAGACAATTGTGTGAAGTTTTCTTCTACAAAAATCTTACAAAGTTGTTTATTATCAACATGTTAGGAAAAGGAAATTGAAAGGGGCTTGTAATTTATATTAGCTTTGTGTATTTCTTTTCTTATATAAGCTTACTTGGGTTAGGGGATTCTAGAATTAATGGATGCACAATTACATTTTTATGGGATTAATATTTAATGTGTGTCTAAATTGAACATAGCACGTAATATATGGTTACTAGAATAGTCCTCGTGTATTACACAGATTGAATAAATAAAATATTAAATAATTAATACTATAATTTTATGCATTATAAAATCATGTTTAAATATAAAATATTGTTATAATTATGTATAAATAGCTATTTTAAGTAAAATAAACAATAATATCTTTTTCTTAAATTTTTTTTTACAAAAAAGTTGTGATTTTTAAATATTTTGTTTTAAGAAAAATGTTTTTTGTTAAAATGTTTGTTTTATTCAGTATTTTATAAAAAATTTGTTTTTAAAAAGTGTGTTTATTAAAAAAATAGGTTTTTAACGTATTAAACTATATATTTTTTTAATTTGGAAATGATATGAGTAATATTATTAGTATTCAATATTATTATTAATAATATAGAGAAATAAGAAGTAAGTATAATGACGCTTACAATTATTTCATGCTTATTTTAGTTTTTTTTATAGATAGATAAATAAGCTAAAAACTGATCGATTAAACGAATTATAGTTAGTAATAAACACAAAAAGTTACAATATAATATTTTAACATAAATTATAATTAAAATTATATATACGTAATAGTTCAAGAAATAAAACAATTATATTATTATTAACTGTCTTATCTAAAAAATTTCATTTTAAACATACGTTTTAAATTATTAAAAATATTTTCTTACAAAAATCTTGTTTTTTAAAAAAACTTTGATTTATAATTATTCGTGTTGTTTTAGTAAGACTGTTCATAAAAAGTTTCACATGTTTATAAATTTTTAAAAGCAAAACAATTTAAAATATTTTGTTTAAAAAATGGTTAGTGTTTTAGAAAATTTCATATTATGTAAAATTTTAGTATTTTTATTATTTAGATTTTAATTAAAAGATGTTATATCTAATTTGTTTAATAAAATGTATTTTTTAAAAATAGTTTGATTTTTTAAAAAAAATCTAGATAAGAGAGAGAGAAATATAAAAACTAATGAAATTCATTTTTAATAAAAGAAAAAAAATTTGATGAATATTTAAATTACTATAATACCCTTTTGGAGGAAAATTAATGTATGGATGTCTAAAAAATGACAAATAACAAAAAAATGATTGAAAGAATAATAAGTGTCAAAAAAACTTTGTTTTATTAGATGTTATATAGATTTTCTATGTATAAATTATAGGAATATTTACAAATTTATCATGATATAGTTCACATAGATATATCAAATTCTACAACTAATTATTACTATTTGTATGGTGAAAAAGTTATATATAATGACACATTAAACCCATTATAGATTTCCTTTTTTATAATTATTAGAGTATTCATAGTAACTTTTCCATCTTCATCTTCATTCATTAATATAAAAACCATCATCCTTTAAAAATGTTATTCATTTTTCAAAAGTCCCCCACATTAGTTTTCCAATATATATAACCTTAGATAATACGTAATTATTCATTATGGTGTAGAATCGGTCCTAACTATTTTATAATAGCAGCTAGGATTGCAGAGAGTAGCCAATCCAATCCAGTACGGGCAACAATCTAGTTTTTTGCTATTGGCACAAGCATGCCCTTGCTATCTAAAAACATTATTTTTTTTTTATTTTTCTTCTGCTCACAATCACTCATTAAATATAAAATAATAAATACGGAAAATGAATAGTATCCTTCAAATATGAGAGGGTGATTATAGTTTCCCCTAAAATTACAAGGGATGAAAATGTGGATGGGGCACCTGATCGAGGAGTAAAATTATATTTTTTTTTTCATGATTTCCCCCATGTTGAATTTTTGCATCTCGTGTCTCCGATAACAAATCATGCATTTAAGCGTTAAATGACCTAAATTGCATTTATCGATTCTATAGAGACAATAAAAATATTTTTATATTATATCACATTTTGTGCTACGCTACATTTAACAGCCGCTATATGTAATGCCTAATTTCTAAGCAACCTTATATTTAGATTTAAACATCATAAACACATATTTTTCTAACTTTAAATAACCATTAAGTCATAGTTAGGGAAATTAAATTGTCAATACATGTTCTCTGTAACTATTACAGTTATTATAATTAAGCCATAATAAAACTCAATTTTCATCATAATATCAGTCTTGAATCAGTGAGGTAATTCTATCAACATGTCAAGCTAAAATGCTTTTTTTCATCGTTTATATTTATATCAAACTAATATGCATACATAAAAATCAGTGATGTTAAGTGCGTACTAGTTTTAACTTTAACAATATACTTTAACATGATAGTCATTTGTAAAACTTTAACTTATAGTTTTATCTTTAAATTTACTTCAGCTTTGTGTGTCAATTAAAATATAATAAGTGTCATATTAATTTTAGCATTTTTATAATCATTATGTTTGTTTTGACTATCATATAATCAATCTTTGGCAGCTTTAATAAAAGCTTTAATCTTTTGTAGCTTCATTCATCGATTTGATAATTTATATGCTTCCTAATTTCACATCAACAGATGAGGGTTCTACATCTTATACTATAAATAATTAATACCATCAAGATAACTGTTATTTTGTGATAACTATTAGCATATGGTTATCTATGTTTCTACTAAAATCAATACTACTATTCTGAATCATGTCTTCTAAGGTTTCAATAGTTTTTTTTGTTTGGCCGTCTTTTTGTGGTTTGTATGTTGTACTAACATGTAATCTCGCATTCATGGCACCAAAACCTTCTACCAAAACTTGAATATATATCGTATGTCCTTGTCAAAAACAAAAATACTTATCGACTCACTATGACAAGCAACTACTTCATTGATAAATAGCTCAGCTAACCGCTACGAGTTATATGTCTCTCAGATTAATAAGAAGTGGGCACCCTTTATCACCCGATCAACTATTTCATTGATAAAACAATACTTCCGGACTCATATTTTTTCTAGTTACGAAGTTTTTTCCGAGGATCATTTTCCTATACACACAAAAATTTTAACTTGAAAAAAAAAACATAGCTTCTAGAGAAATTTTCAAATATGTTCCCTATAGTTTAATCATATTGAAAGTATGGTCCCTATGTTTTAAAAATCACGAACTTAATCTAAACATTTGTGAGTTAGTTGCAAGTTTAGTCCCGTCGTTGGCATTCGTTAGTTTTTAACTATCTAGAGACTAAATCTATAATATCATCAAACTATTGGAACTATCTATGCAATTTTCTTTAAAATAAAAAATTGAAAAAATCAAATCAAAGTTTAAAATATCAAATAAAACTATAAAAAATAAAACAAAAGTAAAAAATATCAAATAAAACTTAAAAGTAAAACTGAATACTTGTGTATAAACTTCAAAATAAATATTAAAAAAATCATTAAAAATTATAAAACGATAATCGTTCAATTTCGTGTTTTTGCTTTTTAGATTTGGACTTTCACAAAGTTTTTGGATTTTTTTTGTTTTTAATATTGTGTATGGACTTTATCAAATATAAAAAAAATAAACATACATCTCGTTTTCTGTTTTTTTGTATATCATTTTGTTTTTTACTTTTATTTATTTTTTTAACTTTGATTTGAATTTTTAAACTTTATTTTATATTTTTAATTGAATATTAAATTTTATTTTTAACACTTATTTAATTTTGTTGAATTTAATTTTAGTTATTTAAATTTTATTTGATTTAGAATGCTTTATAATTTTATGAGAAATTATAAAATTGGTCCCTACGATTATATTGCAGATTTAGTCCTTACACTAATGTTAATGAATAAACTTACAATCAACTCCCACACATTTAAACTAAATTTACAAGTAAAAAAATCTAAGGACCAAACTTACGATATAAAACCTGATTTTATTAACAACATTGTTTAATTTCCTATCAATAATAGAAATTAGTTATTCACTATAAGTGGAACTTCTTACTCTAGATGAGTATACACTTCTTCTAGAAGGAGCAACCAATGGAGTTATTGTAAGTCCTATATGAGCACAAAAATTTAGGTCCAAGTCCTATATGAGCAGAATATAATCTAGGTCCAAGTCCTATATGAGCACAAAAAGATCTTCAAGTATCAAACCTGAAACATGTTAAAAAATAAAAGGAGTCAACTTTGAAAGTTGGTGAGTTTCCATGGTTTAAACACACGCATACATATATATATATATAAAAAGGGTTACAATTAGCAATTCATGTCAATGATTACGAGTTAGCAAGCTTACAGAACACATACAGTTACAACCGAACCCCAACTTGATTATAAGTATATATGATTGACTATGTGTATTTGGTTCCTATGATGAACAAGCATACATCATCAGGAGCCGGCAATACATCGGCTTGAGCACCAAATAGGCTTGTTAGGCCTAAAGATCTAAGACGTCGTCATGCTAGCAATAGTTAATGATCGGACGTCAAACCGGACGCCTTACTGGTTTGGTGGTCGGACCGGTTGGAATGGATTTAACTATATTTTAATTATATTTATATTTGTAGTTAAATATAAGTTATTTATATATTATTTATATATATGTTTTATAGTTATATATAAAATTTAACTATATATGTATATTTAACACACTAATTTATGGTTTAACACTCCGTTTTTACCCATTAAAATATAAAAAAAATCAAAAACTGGTCCGAACCGGTCCGGTTTCCCGGTCCGACCAGCGGTTCGGGAAGAACCGGCCGGTTCGACCGTTCAAAACCGAGTCGTAGCGAACCGGACTGGCCACCGGACCGACCCCCGATCGGACCGGCCGGTCCGGCGCGAAAACAGTGACCAAAAGTTAAAAAATTTTAACTTTTGGTGACTTTTGAAAGGGTATTTTTGTCTTTTTACCCTCCAAAGCATCTTTTAATATTTGTTTCACTTTACCTATCCTATACTAGCCGTGCCTAATTTTAGTGAAAATGTTTGATCAAAATTTCTTGAAATTTTAACCTTTACATTATTGCTTAATTTGTAGGTTTAATGATGGTCAAAATAATAATTATATGACGAACTGATATAACCTTGACTTTTCTTGGTCTTAGGGCATATTTTAACTAAAGTAGGACTACATAATAGATAACACTTTCACCGACCGTTTAATCTCCTGCACATTCATATTTTTGTAGTAAAAAGAACAAAATCAAGGAAAATTACTTGAAAAAAGCTTTTGCATTTCAAATCAATCTTGCAATCATGAAAGCATGCATCATTCATCCCCTGAAACCCTAGATCTGAAATTCATGAAATTATTCATCACAAAACTACTTGAACTTGTAGATACCAAAAGTTAATTGGTGGTATCACAACTATTCGTCTTCATCTCTCCTCTTTATGTTCTACGATTAAGAGAATTCAAGAGTGAAACTACTAAAGGAGAACTAATAATACCATCATCATTTTAAATGGGTATGATGATGAAATCATGATTGAAATCGAGGATGAATGAGGTCTGTAGGAGGATGGAGGTCGATTGCAGGAGAAGATCAGTGGGGTGGTAGCTGGAGTAGGGTTGGTTTAGGTTTTCGGAAGAAGTTTTATGTAGCATTTGATACGCAGGAATGAAAGATGGAATGGAATGAACCATTGAGGGTGAATGAAGAAAAACATATTTTGTTGGTGAAGGTAATGAAATAAACCATTACATAGTTGATTTCATTCCTTTAAATTCATTCCATCCACCACTACCCCCTCCCCCTTTTCTTTTTTTTTTATCCATTTCCTTCTAATCTGGTTGTCGAGACTTGATCAAAAATAATTTATATAACCGGTCTTAGCTACCTTTATTGTATTAGGATAAGTAACGTCATGTCCACGATGAATTAGTGAAAAGTGTTTAACAAACAAGAATCGATTAACTTAAAGACACGAACTTGAAATTAAAACTTAGAACTTTAGGTGAATTCAATAACACAATTATGAAAAACACCTAACTTAGGAATGAATGTTCTAATTAATGAAAAAAATCACTTCTAGGTTTTTAATTTCGCAAGATTAACCATTAGTATGCTTAAATTAGGGTTTGCAAGAACTTAACTTCAAGACTTTAACTTTTGATTTAAAGTGATAACCCAAGAACAATCTTGTAAAAACTCGTTTTGCATTCATAAGATTGCCAATTTACTCATATCATGTTTTCTATCTTTATTAATGAGCTCACGATGCAAAGAACCTCAAAAACTAATAATCAAAAACACAACTTTGTTTACAAATAAACATTTTAAATTAACCAAAACATAATGTTTTATTCAATAGTTTGATGTTCCATACAAAAACCTAATTAAAGCATACCAATGTTTTCACTTAGCGAAAATTGTACAATCAAAAGCAATCATGAAGGAAATAGCCACGCATCATCTTCATTGTATCTTCAATCCTTGTTTTAATGATGATTGTAGATGATTTTGGGATGAATGGGAAGACTTGAAATCACCAAAAATTAACTTAGAATCTTCAATTTACATGTATGGGAAGTTCCTGTTTCAATTAGGTTAAATAAATTTGAAAATCTCCAAAATCCAGAGTGTTGGGGTGACCGGTGTATCATAGTCTACCCCTGCGTATCATACTTAACCCCCGGCATATCATACGCCGATATGAAATTGTACGAAGCTTGTTCACTGTATTTTGTTCAGGATACGATTACTGATACGGTGGTTAGCGTATGATACGGTGGTTGATACAGTGAATGATATTGTGGTAAGCATATGATATGGTGGTGGATATGGTTGTGCTTGATTGACTTGATTTGACTTATCTTACGTGTAATTGCACATATTGTCCTTTCACTTTATTATTTTTCTTCTTTTGCCTTAAACTATTCTCTTTTAAACTTCAATACCTATGGATCAAAACACAAACAAAGTCATCTTGTTTCATTATAATCATGATATAAAATATTAAGTCTAATAAACCTAAGAATATCAATAAGTGATCACTTTCTTTCTTTATTAGTCAACAACACAACCCACCCACCTAGCACAACAACCATCGGCGGCCACCGATGGCGTCGCCAACCACCGAACAACACCGCCGCCGCCACTAACCACCAACGGATCCACCGCTAACCACTACTCACCGTCGTCGCCACTGCACCGCCAACCACCGGCCACGACCGCCCCCTCCAACCACTGCCCACCAACACCAACGTTGTCGTCGCCAACCACCGGCCACCACTAACCACCGGCCACCACTTACCACCAGCCACCACCATCACCACTCAACACCACCTTAACCCATTTTACATTTCATTCTTTCGTATTCTTTTACATAACAAACAATACAAAGTAATGATTCATTCTATTCTTAAAGGGTAACTAAACATGATAATAGAATTCATTTTAATGTTAAAATCACTCTCTCATCCATTTCATTATTTTGTTTATTTCATTAATTCATCAATTCTATTACTCTATACCAAACAGACCCTTATTAATTTATACATTAGTCCCTCAGGTTTAAATTTTAAAATTAATCACACCAACAGTTCCTTAATTGAGGCTTTTTTGTCATTTTATATAAATATAAAAGAAGATCTAACGAAAGTTAGACTTAATATCCAAATTCGTTTTAAAACTGAAACTAGAAACCTCAAACATATAGCTCAAGTTGGTTTTTAAATTTCTTAGTTTGATGAAAAGATAGATTATATATGGAATTATATATTATATTATATATAATACTAATTATCATCTTCGGGTGTTATGGTGGGTTGTACCCATTGTAAGGATTAAATGTAAGGCTGATGCAACCAAAACACCCAAAGTCTCTCTTGCATGCATGCACAAGTGTACTTGAGTGGAATGCTTCAGAAGTTTCATACTCTACCTTAGAAAATACTCTTAAGTGTGAAATCTTCCGAAGCCAAGACCAATATCTTCCGAAGCCAAAGATGAAGTCTTCCGAAGCTTCAAAGACAAAGTCTTCCAAAGCCAACACTTGAAGACAGATTTCTTTCAAAGACTTTTGAACACATGCTTTATCTTATGTACCTTTTACATAAAGCTGGACCCCTTTTCGCTGCAACTCTGTAAAGTCACCAACTTACATAAGTTGGTGAAAAGGTCTATGCTTTTGGTAACTGTACATTGAGGTCTTGAGTCTGTGCTTTCTACTTTATGTACTTTTATCTTTTTGTAATATATTAGGATGTGAGCTATGGCATGTCATAGTCACTAGTCAAAAGGCAAATCTGCCTTTTGACTCTACATTTGATTTTATAGTTGTCTAGTCAATTGTATCCAGCTGTCTTTTAAAGTATGGTCGGTAGTAGGATGTAGTATATGTATCTCAAGTACTTGTATCTTTCAAAGTTCTAAGAAACATTTATGATAGAACTTGAGAAGCAATATACAACATTTTTGAAAACCAATTATTTGTGTTGTTTTGCCTTCTTGTTCTGTCTCATATTTACTTATGTTCTTAGCATCTGTTACTAAACATTAACCAGTTCTCTATTTGATCTATTAAGTGTTCTAAGAAACTCTCCTCATTGTGTTGTTGTCTTGTAAGTGCATACCCTTCACCGGTCCTGCATTTGGTATCAAAGCTTTTCAGGCTCTTAATATAAGATCTCACCATCTTAAGATCCCTCACACACACACAAAATGCTTAACAACTCAAATGGCAGCTATTACCAAAGCTGATATGGAAACTGGAACTATGAAAAAGTCTCACTAATCACTCCTGAAGACTTTGATACTTGGTGTCAAAGAATGGAAGGCTTCATCAAGTCTCAAGACTCCAGGATGTGGGACTCTGTTATTCAAAGACCTTACATACCAAGCACCACTTCTGCTACTGGTGGTGGTATGATTTCTAAGGTTGTGGCTGATTACTTTGAAGAAGACAAGAAAAGAATAGAGATTGATCAGAAAGCCATGACAGCCCTTCAAACTACTCTTCCAAACTCCATCTACAGAGGCTTCAAGAAGTACAAAAAAAGCCAAACAACTATGGGAAGCACTAAAGCTGATGTATGAGGGGTCTATTCAAGCAAATGAGAATAAGAAAGATCTCCTAAAGCAGCAGTTTGAAAACTTCACCTTCAAGGTAGGTGAAACCATGACTCAACAATACTTCAGGTATGTTAAGATTATGGAAATTCTAATGGATGTTGGAGTAAATCTTGAGAATAGGGACATTATAAGGAAGTTTATGTCCTCTCTTCCTATACAATGGACACATTACTATATTGTTATCAAGAGAACTAAGAACCTTAAGACTCTTACTCTTACAGAGTTGTATCGTATTCTTAGTGGCTACCAGATGGAGATGAACATGCAAAACTCATCTGGTAACTCCAGCAATCAACTGAGTTCAGCCCTCCATGTGGTTGAAAGGGATAACAATGAACCACAACATCATCTTATATGCTACCCTGACAACTCAAAAAAGGGCCCCTTCATCACCTTCCCAGAGACTCCAAGGGAAAGCTACACTCAAGGAAGTCCTTTCTAAGAGACCAGCTCTTCTCATGCCTTTGTCTCTACTGATTAAACTTTAGGAAACTTTCTCTTCACTCTTGAAGATTTGGACTGTATCCATCCAGATGATCTGGTATACATAGAGATAGTCTAGCAGATGGCTCTTCTCACTCATAGAGCCAAGAAGTTCTACAAGAGGACAGGGAGAAAGTTTCCAAGCAATGCAGCCAGTGGAAAGTTTAGACTAGATAAAAAGCAAAGTAAAGTGTTACAACTGTAACTAGATGGGACACTTTGCAAGGGAGTGTAAGGCACCAAGGACAAATAGTGGGCAAGCACAAACCAGACCAAACTACACTGAGAAAGCCCCCCAGAATGAGAAGCCAAAGCAGCAAGTTACAGTTGCTATCGAAGAAGGAGGCTTTGACTGGAGCTTTCAGGTAGAAGATGCATCAAACCAAGCACTCATGGCAGACCATGATAAAGCCAAGGTATTGGAACATCTTTGTACTCCTGAATGCATTGTTAAAGTCAATAGATACAGGTCCTATAACTTAGAAATGAAATCTGATCTTGAGTCCTTAAATATCTTAAAAGCTGACTTCAAAAGAGCTGAAAATGATTATAAACTAAAGATAGAAGAATTAGAGAAAACCATTTCAACTCTTAAACATGAGCATACAAACTACAGGACTCAGATCAAAGACCTCATAACTAAGTTAACTGAATGCCAGGCTGAGCTTGTGATCAGTAAAGCCAGGACAGAAAAATGTGTTCTTGAAGAAGAGACCTTCCAGAACATAATATCCTTATCCTTGCATGCAAAAGTTTTCTATCAAAATAAGCAGGGACTGGGATCTTGTGAGATATCTCCTCCACATATAATCTTGTCTGTAAGATCTCCTAGGTGTGAAACTTGTGAAGATAGCTTCCCCTCATAGATCATATGACTGAAGAGGATAAAGAGGAGATGGTGGAGAATGGCTCTGAAAAGAATGAGGAAGAGCATTCTAAGAAGGGTCACCATCCCTCTGAGGAGAGCAAAGCTGTGGGGATGACCAAGTCAAAAAGAAAGAACTTGATCAAGCAGGCCAAAAGAAGGTCCAAAAAGGCTCAAGAGATCAAGGCCACCTTCAATACTGCATAGAAACAAGTCTTCATCTTGGCAGGATTTGAAGTGGTTAAGACTGAAGACATCAACCTAAACTCTTCTACCAAGAGTTCTGGTTCATGTTCAAATCATCTCAGCATCAAGAAGAAGGCTGATCTTCTGTGTACCATTGCTACACAGCCTGAACCATCCAACTCCAAGAACAGTTCACAGCCTAAAAGGACTGTTTCAGCATTTGTAAAGATGAAGATGGAGAAGGGATGTGATCAAAGTCAGTCTTGTTCTCAAAAGAAAGCTCTTAGGAAGAAGAAGATGGAATGTGTTATGTGTGAGAGTACTTCTCACCTTGCTAAGGATTGTCCATACAATCCAAGAGGTACTCTTCATGTAATCAAGAATGAAACTTCCAAGAGCTCCAAGAAGATTTTAGCTTTGAAAGGAAAATTTGTTTTCTTTGGAAGCTCCAAAGTGAAGAAGAAGGCAAGTGGAAAATTGCCTTCGAAAAAAATTTGGTCTCGAAAGAAAGGAATAGTTTCAAAGCACTGAAGTCTGTTGCATTACTAGAAAGATCTTCCGAAGGTCCAGTCATCAAAACTTCCGAAGCCACAAAAGCTTCCGAAGTGTTGAAGGTCAAGTCCAAACTTCCAAAGGTGGTGTGGAAGTCAAAGAAAGACCAAGTGACTGAAAGTTCTACATCAACAACAAAAGATTCTCAAAGCACAACTATAGGATCTATCACTATTTCATTACCTTCTACTTCCTTTGATAAGCCCAAGACCAATAAGGCTTGGGTTTCTAAATATAACTAATCATTTTCTTTGTGCAGGAACAGCTCAAGACAAACAAGAATGCCAAGATCATTGATAGTTGTTCCAGGCACATGACAAGCAATAGGTTACTACTCCAAAACTATGAAAGAATTGATGGAGGGCCAGTTTCCTTTGGAGGAGATAAAGGAGGTTACATTTATAGAAGGGAGAAGGTCACAAATTGTAAGCTCAGCATTGAAAAGGTAAACGTTGTCAAGGAGCTTGGGTACAATCTTCTGAGTGTATCCCAATTTTACGATCAGAGTCATAACATGCTCTTCACTAAGCATGAGTGCATTGTTCTCAGAACCAGGGTGGTTATTCCTCATGAGCACATCCTGCTCAGAGCCTCCAGGAAAGGAAACATGTACAAGATGGATTTGCAAGAAACAACTCCCTCTAGAGAGGTTACATGCTTTCTATCTAAAGCCAATAGTGATGAGTCTTTCCCATGGCATAAAAGAATGTGCCATGTAAACTTTAAGAACATAAATAAACTAATTAAGAATGATTTGGAAATTGGAATGTCAAAGAAAGGGTTTACAAGTGATAATCATTGTGTTGCATGCCTGAAAGGGAAGCAACATAAAGTATCTCACAAGCCTAAGGAAAGAAACTCCATCACTACACCCCTATACTTGTTACATATGGATCTCTTTGGCCCCACCAGTGTAATGAGTCTAGGAAGGACCTTTTATTGTTTAGTGAACAAAGATGACTTTACAAGATTCACTTGGGTCTTTTTCCTTAAAACTAAGGATGAGACTCCTAAGACTCTAAAGAATTTCATCTTAAAGATTGAGAATCAATGTGATCACAAGGTCAAAACCATAAGATGTGATCAAGAAACTGAATTTAAGAACCAAATCCTTGACACATTTTATGATGAAAAGGGTATTACAAGACAATATAGTGCTCCTAGGACTCCTCAACAAAATGGTGTTGCTGAGAGGAGAAACAGTACACTGATTGAAGCTGCAAGAACCATGTTGTCTGACTCTAAGCTGCCCATCACCTTCTGGGTTGAGGCAATCAACACTACCTGCAATGTGCAAAACATAGTTTTAGTGGTTAAGACTCATGACAAGACTCCATATGAACTTTGGAACAAGAGGAAACCTTTCATTGGTTTTCTCAGGTCATTTGGATGTCCTTGCACCATCTTAAATACCAAAGATCAAATTGCCAAATTTGCTGAGAAGTCAGATGATGGACACTTCATTGGATACTCTTCTCAAGCTAAGCTTGCAGAGTATACAATCTCAGAACCAGAATTGTTGAGGAGTCAGCCAATATGACTTTCAATGAACACACACCCTGTGTAGCTGGTTCTTATCCTGACTGGCTATTTGATCTTGATTAAGTTACCGACTGTTTAAACAAATCTTGTGAGAATGTTTCAGGATCTATAGATATCTTACCTACAGGTGATCCTCATCCATGTTTTGAGCTAATAAAACCATCAAGTTACGTATCTTCAGCTCTAGTTGTAACTACTTCTGCAAATGAGGTTTCTATTAGCACAACAATAACAAATTCATCTGATACATTTGAGATGCCTTCAAATTCCAGCTCAGAGGCTCAACAACCAGATAAAAAAATTTCAAATGCAGAAGACAATAATGGTGGTGGTGACAGTGATGAAGAATTTCTTGATGCTGTAAACCACTCCATAGATGAAAATATCAATGATGTTACACACTCATTAGATCAAGTTTCACTTGATAAGTGTGCTGATATGGAGGGAGAAGCATCAATGCCAGATCTAAATTTTTCTAATTTAGATCTCTCTTAGCAACTTGCTGTGATCCCTCAGCTAAGGATCCACAAGTCTCACCCCACCACAAACATCATTGGAGATGTTGACATTAGGGTAGGAACAAGAGGACAAACCCATGATGCAAATGTTTGTCTTCACTCTTGTTTCTTTTTCCAAATAGAGCCAAGGAAAACTGATGAGGCTTTAAAGGATGGAAGTTGGGTTGAAGCTATGTAAGAGGAGTTGCTTCAATTCAAAAGAAAAGGTTTGGAACCTATGTCCTCTTCCTCAAGGGAATACTACCATAGGAACCAAATGGGTTTTTAAGAATAAGAAGGATGATAAAGGACTTGTCATCAAAAACAAAGCTAGACTAGTTGTTCAAGGATACACACAAGAAGAAGGAATTGACTACACTGATGTCTTTGCTCCTATAGCAAGACTCGAAGCTGTTAGGATATTCTTGGCTTTTGTTGCATCCAAGAACTTCAAGGTCTATCAACTTGATGCCAAGTGTGCTTTTCTGTATGGGGTGATTGATGAAGAGGTGTATGTCAAACAACC
This sequence comes from Flaveria bidentis, assembly GCA_018326385.1. NCBI lineage: Eukaryota > Viridiplantae > Streptophyta > Magnoliopsida > Asterales > Asteraceae > Flaveria > Flaveria bidentis. Next base: position 4,306 of record BJCM01218040.1, on the reverse strand, counting down.
ACCTGGTTTTGCAGATCCTGATCATCATGATTATGTCTGCAGGCTTGATAAAGCTCTTTATGGGATGCACCAAGCTCCAAGAAAGTGGTATGAGACTTTATCTCAGTATCTCTGTTAGCAAGGATACAAAAGGGGTACTATAGATGAAACTCTCTTAATCAAAGGAATAGGAGATGACATAATGCTAGTTCAAGTATATGTAGATGATATTATCTTTAGGTCAACTAATCCAAAGCTCTACAAAGACTTTGAGAAGCTGATAAAGGACAGGTTTGAAATGAGTGCCATGGAGGAACTCAATTTCTTTCTAGGAATTCAAGTGAAGCAAGTTGACAATGGCATCTTCATAAGTCAGTCAAAGTATGTACAAAACATACTTAAAAGGTTCAACATGGTTAATTGTAATGTTGCTAAGACACCCATAGCCAGAAATCAATCCCTTGGACCTGATCTTGAGGGGGAGTATGTTGATGAGCATCTTTACAGGGAAATGATTGGGTCTCTTATGTACCTCACAGCTAGCAGGCCAGATATCACATTTGCCACATGCATTTGTGCAAGATATCAAGTCAATCCCAAGATGTCACACCTGGTCATTGTCAAAAGAATTCTAAGATACCTTAAAGGTGCTCCATCATTTGGCCTTTGGTACCCAAAGCATTTTGACTTTAATCGGTATGCCTATACAGATAGTGACTATGGTGGTTGCAACATGACTACAAAGTCTACATCAGGGGGTGTCAATTTCTTGGTGGAAGAATAGTCTCTTGGCAATGTAAGAAGCAATCCTTTGTGTCTGCATCAACTGTTCAGGCTGAATACATTGCTGCTACAAGCTATTGTGCTCAAGTGCTTTGGATTCAGAACCAGATGTTGGACTATGGATTAAACTTTAAGGAGACTCCCATCCACATAGACAACAACAGTGCTATCTCAATCACAGAAAATCCTGTGCAACACTCAAGGATAAAGCATATCAACATGAGGTATCATTTGATTAGAGATAACTTTGAAAAGGGATTAATCAAACTAATCAAAGTTAACACAAATGAACAATATGCTAATTTATTCACCAAAGCCTTTGATGAGTAGAGAATTAAATATCTTGTATCAGCTATTGGGATGATTAACTTTGAATAGTTTTTTCTTAAAACTTAATCATATTTATTTCTAAAACTTTTGTGTCCTAAGTTATCTATTTTATCACCTTCATAAGCCCATGTTTTCTTGGGAAGAAAAATGCTTTCAAAAGATATTTCTTAGATTTTTTAAAATTTTGATATCTTTTCTCTTCGAAAGATTTAAAATTACCTTCGGAAGAAATTTATGTCTTAGAAAGCAATTTACCTTCGGAAGAAATTTCTAAGATATCTTCCGAAGCTAAATGATCAACTAAAGTACTCTTATGTTTTCAAAGAACAAGTTTCTTTCGAAAGTAAATTACATTCGGAAGTTTTTATTCTCCTTAGAATAAAAATCTCTGAGTGTGAATTCTCTTCCAAAGAAAAATTCTCAAAAACCTTTAAAATATCTTCCGAAGCCAAATTTGTCTTCGGAAGTTTCTTCTTCAGAAATTCTGAAGCAAAAAAACCCTTTAGATGATTTCTTGACTTCCAAGAAAACTAATTTTTAGGCAAACAACAAACTACTTTTAAGAGGTGGGACCGACATCCAAATTTCAAATTTTATCCTCTTTCATTAACTTTGTCTCAAATCCTTTTCCCATAAATACTTAACGGTTCCCCCTCTTTCTATCATCTTCATCTTTCCTCCTAACCTAAATTCCCAAAATTTCCCCACACCGCCTTTGTTCTTCTTTTTTACTTCACCCTTAAGCTTCTCAAATGGCCAACCTTAACCACAGAAACAACCCAGATTTCTCCATGCAACTTCACCGGCAACACAACTAGGTTGCTCTGTTAAGCTCTGAGAAAAACGAAAGTTTCTCAGAGGTTTGTCGTTTCTTTGCACTATCTAACTACTTCACCTCCCTTACCATTGATCCTACTCTCTGTGTGGATCATCTTCTTGAATTCTAGAAGACCTGCCAAGAGGTCATTATGGATGGGGAGAAGGCACTGTCTGCCATAGTGCAAGGGAAGACAATCTTCATCACTCCAGCCATCATCAACATTTATTTACAGCTGGATGATGAAGAAGGTGAGTTGTCCTTCCTAAAAGAAGTTGTTAATCATTCCTTTGAGTAGATGGGCTATGAGGGAGATTTCTCTGTAAAGACCTTCAGGGAAGGGAAGGTCTCACCTTAGTGGAAATACCTGCTTCATGTGGTTATCCACAGCTTGTCAAACAAGCATAGAGGGTGGGACCAGATTCCTGAGATCTCTCCTTCATAGTACATGGAATGGTTCAAGGGGTCAAGTTCAGGTACTCTCAGTTTGTTTACACAAATTTGCTTGCTAACTTGAACTCCTTAGAGTATTATATGTTTCCTAGATATGTTCAACACATTTTGAACTATGAATTTTGCTCACAGTTGAGAGAAACATATAATATTCTTAAATTCGGACAGATGAAGCCCGACATTTTTAAAATTATAAAGAAGCCAACTGTAGGATTCTTAGGGGTAGAAACAACCCTTGTCCCAAAAATGTTAGAGCTCATTGCTCAAGGTGACAACCTAGCAACACAAGCTAGTGGTGAACCCACACCTTCTACATCTCAACCACCAAAAAGACCACAAATCACCCTCACCTACCAAACAAAACTCAAACGAAACCCTGCTCAAACTATTGAGTCTGTGCAAGCTCCCATATACTTCCCCATACAGGAGGAAGTGGATACTGTAGCTCCCACTTCTCTTGAGTAGCAAACCACTCCTATTACTTCAATGATCAGTGCTGAGGTTCCTCATGCTCGACTTGATGAGCTCACAAGCCTAAAAAACTTAAGCCTTCACTCTAAGTCTCAATACTCAAGTGAACAATCTTCAGGGAACAACTACCATCCCCAGCCTTTAGACTTAAACCAACCCATTCCTAACCTTGACTTTTATACTGATGAAGACTTAGGTTTCAGTGAGTGAAAAGAAAGTTGTCACAACTTTCATCAGAAGACACAAAGGCTTGAGAAGAACTTGTCTCTTGGAATGGGCTTCCTTGAGTATAGTTTTCCCTTGGTGTCACTGGGAAGATGATGAAAGGACCTTTTTATGAGTTGTCGGGGTAGCATATGAGATGATGTTAGGGTTCTATGCTATCCCTTTCAACCACGTGAAGGGCTGAACCTATTTGATTGTTGGAGTTACCAGATGAGCCTTACATGTTCATCTCTATCTGGTAGCCATTGAGAATCCCATATAACTCTGTCAGGGTGAGAGTTTTCAGGTTCTTAGTCCTTTTGATAACCACACAGTAGTGTGTCCATTGCCTAGGAAGTGAGGACATGAACTTCCTCACAATGTCTCTGTTCTTAAGAGCAACTTCTCCATCCACTAGGGTATCCACTATCTCAACATACCTGAAGTATTGTTGAGTCATGGTTTCACCTACTTTGAAGGTGAAGTTTTCAAACTGCCGCTTCAAGAGATCCTTCTTGTTCTCCTTTGCTTCAGAGGAACCCTCATACACCAGTTTCAATGCATCCCACAGCTGCTTAGCTGTTTCGCATTTCTTGAAACCTCTATACACAGAGTTAGGAAGAGCAGTCTGAAGGGATGTCATGGCTTTCCGGTTAATCTCTACTCTCTTCCTATCTTCATCAGAGTAGTCAGCCACAGCCTTGGGTATCATACCACCACCAGTAGCAGAAGAGGTGCTTGATATGTATGCTCCATTCTCAACAGATTCCCATATTCTTGAATCTAGAGACCTGATGAAACCTTCCATTCTTTGGCACCAGGTGTCAAAATCATCAAGAGTGATCAGTGAGGATTTGTTCATGGTTCCAATTTCCATATCATTTTTGGAAATGGATTCCATTTGAAAAGTTTAGTATTTGTGTGTGTGAGGGATATTGTTGATACAAGTGTCCCTAGTTTCTGATCTTAATGTAATATCTTTGTATTGTCTTACGCTTATGTAATTGTAATTGTATGGGTACTTAATGAAATGAGAATATTTGATTGTGACTTGTAATGTTTAATATTTCATTAATGAGTTGGTTAACTCATATTGACTTGATTATATAGGTTGTGGTTGTTTGAATTAATATACATAATGTTATAATAATGAATATATTCAAACTTGGTTAAGTGAAGTTCTCATGCGTCCAACCGGATCATGTGCCCCAACAGTGGTCATGCGTCCGAATGGCCATGCGACTGAGTGTCCATGCGCCTAAATAGTTC
>BJCM01218035.1:0-12952 GCA_018326385.1 Flaveria bidentis | reverse complement strand
AGTTTCAAGATTCATGTTTCTTCACTTTCATAGACACCTTATCACATGCAATTGGAAGAAAAATACGAATTTGATGTTTCAAGGCTTGTCGGTTTTCATCATACTTTAGAACAAAATGAATGGGTCCTTGCACGTTTTGTTAAAGACTGTTCTTTTGATTCACATTCCTAAGGGTTACTTCATGATTCTTATCTTTTAACTTTTCCAAATACACTTGTCGAAAGAAAAAGACATGGCCCTATTCATCAAGAATTACATTTCAATATTAAAAGAAACTAGAAATAAGCCCCCTGCATCATAGCGGGGGGCGTAAAATCATGTCAAGTAATCTATTTCATATCATCATTAACAACCATCAACATTAAAAAAACTTGTTTTAAAAACTAAATAAAAAAAGGAAAAATAAAACTGAATAAAAAGTAAAGGTAAAAACGTTGAACCACACACGTAATCGTATAATATTAAAACCAACTAAGTTGATCTAAAAACGCACGTTGTGACGGATCCCTTGAACGGGAAAAAATAAGCGTAAAAACATTAAACCACACGTGCAGGTTGCGGCGTGTTAAATCGTAAAATTTAAATGAAACGTAAAACGAAAAATTTATAAATGATGAAAACTATATGCAACCAAAGTTGAAATTAAATAATTGTAGGGGTTTAGTTGTAAAAAAAGTAAAATTATTGGGTTAAAAGTAAAAAATTAAAAGAAACAAAAATGAGTACAACCTATTAAACCTAAAGTACAACTCATAATGCACAAAACACTTGGTAATTAGTATTATATATAATATGGATCTTTTTAGTTAAGTTTTATATAGAGATTGTTCCTTTGATTCACAAACATGCTGGTTGTTTCAAGGTTGCTTCAAGACCTGTAATTTAATTTTTGTTTTCTAGTCATATTTGTAAGGTTGATAAAATACTCTTTAATCATTTATTCAAAAAGTGATTACAATATATAGATTTTAATAAAAATTTTAAAAATCTAGAATTGGGCCCGTAATATCAACCCTAGTAATAATCAATACTAAATAATACTCCCCCGCAAATGGAGCGGTAGAGAATTGGAATCTTAGACGTAGAAGAATAAAAAATAAACATAAAACAATAAGAAATAGACTCGATTGCAGTCACAACTTCGGCCAAAAATTCTTAATCTTGCAATCTATAATCCAAAATCTGAAATGCAATCCATAGTATTAAATCATCAAGTAATCCTCCAAGGAGTATCCAACGCGGCAATGTGACGGCGACATACGTAGTCTTGTAGGTGACACGACGGGGGATCATAGTCCTATAGAAGGCGCGGCAAAGGCCATGTAATAGATGGCTAATTGGTTGCGAGGAGTGGCAACAAAACCATGTGATCTGTTTCCCAACAAAAAAAAGCAAAAAAGGAAAAATATGACACTAGACGACCATGGTCGTGCGTTGGTGTGTCATACCGAAGGCTGATGAGAGTGGCCATGCGGCAATCTTTAGTGGCAATGGACCGTGGTCTCGTAAAAACAAATGAAAGAAAAGAAATGTTGAATTATGAAGGATGAAGTTACTGAAAACTCAAGAATTCAGCATTCTGCTGAAACATTATAGATACATGATGTTCCTAGTTTATGTGCTCAAATGTAAAAGTCTTTCATTTCTTACACATACATAATGTAATAACTCAATGAAATATAATATGTGTTTGATGCTTATTTATGTTTAATCATTTCATATTATTATTGTGTTAAGTATAATTCATATGTATGAACTTAATATATAGGTTTGAGGTTGTTGTACATAGTTCTTAGTCAATAATGATTAAGCAATGTGTTCAACCTAGTCGGGTGATTATTCATGCTAATGAACCATACTTATGGACCATACGCATGAATATATCATGCTTATGGACCAGTTGCACGACTGAACCAGAAGACTGGATCAATCGTATGATTGAGACATAAGATTGACTCAGTCGTAGGACTAAACCTTCAGTCATGCGTATGACTCAATCGCATGATTCAGTTGCACGACTGAACCATGCTAATGGTTCAGTCGTACAAATGAAAACTGCAAACCTATATATAACACTTAATTCGTGAAAAAACAACACTGGAGAAACTTTGAGAAATATTTCGAATATTCATAAACCCTAGCCATCAAAGCATACTAAAGAGCCAATTCAACTTCAAAGTTCGATTTTGATCGATCCCTACTCATTCTTAATGTTTAGTTCATTGTTAAATCAATCGGGTTGTCATTCTCACTGATTGGATCGTCAATCAAATAGTATTCCGCACTATTTGATCTGGTTTCACTCAGAATCCATTAGTACTCCGTACGAAAACGGTCCTAACAAGTGGTATTAGACTTTGGCTCGTGATTTTGCGTGGATTCGATTAGTTTTGGTGTTAAAACCTACATTTTAATTCAAAAGAGTCACCACTTTGATTCTAAAGGTGTTTTTGACGTTTGCATTCATTAAACTTTTAGTTTTTCATCATACGGCAGATTAGGGTTCCTGGAAAACTTGTAGTTTGTGTCAAAGTGTCAAAATATTCGAATTTACAAAACAACAGCCTTCAGTCGCATGATTGGTCCATTCATACGATTGAACTCAATTGTCGCATCCCTTATTCGCATGATTGAACAACATGAGTCGTGTGATTCCAATCATCTTGTTCATACGCACGACTAAATCCAATCGCACGATTGAATTCATTCGCACCCTTCATTCGCACGAGTGATCCATACTCATAGTCCATTCGCACGAGTGAAACTGTCCTCTTCCGAAAGTACCAAGTTTAAAGCAATGGAAGATCAATTTGTTGCATTTTTTGCTGGAAATGATTCTTGCATCTAGAACCTTCTGCTTCTGGAGAATGAGATTGGAAATCATAATAAACCGCCAAAGTTATTAACGTTAGATGAATACCGACAGTGGAAACAACGGTTTGAAATCTATTTAAATGGAGTTGATCCTAATCTTTGGACATCCATTGAGACCGGTTACACGGTACCAGTCAATGCTAATGGAGTCAAGTTAACCTTTGGAGGAATGAGTGAAGCACAAAAGATTCTATTCAATGCTGAAAGAAAGTATAGGCCTTGTTGACTCAGTTGACTCTGAAGGACATCTTTCATCAGTTCTTTGAGAACAAGCAGGCTAAAAAGTTATGGGAGGCATTAGAGAAGAGATATGATGGAAACGCAAATCTCAAAGCACTGAAGGATAAAACTCTCAAAAAGGAATTTGATAATTTCTCTTTGATAGGGAATGAGAGCTTGGATGATATTATTGACATATTCTATCATCTGATGAGTGAGTTACACACTCATGGTGTAACAATATTTATGGAAGATAAAGTTTCAAGCTTTGCTGATGGTTTGCCTAATAAATGGGATTCATTTGTATCTAATCTGAGACAAAACGACATTCTTGTGACGTTAGACATAAATGATTTCATCTTGAAGTTAAGGGAGGAAGAACTGAGAATGAATTACAAGTTGAAGAAAGGATCCTATGTTCAAAATCCTACACTTTACAACTCAATTCCAACTCCAGCTATTTCAGGAACACTGTTACAAACAACATTCGTGTCTAGTTCATTTGCTCCTTCCCAAAATAGTGCATTAGGAACAAAAACGTCAGGGTCATCTGGAACCCAATACATAGTTCCTGAAGCAAATACAACAAAGTTGAAGACCGAGAATCTCGGTAATGTCACAGTGGAAGTTGCTAAGGAGCACATGGATCTTCTAGCGGCGGTTGTATAATCTTATGATCGTTTAGTTGGAAAGAATGGACATAAAGTGGATTATGAGGATTATGAGCAAGTTGATGAAAATGAGTTGGAAAGAATGGACATAATGTGGGCCCTGGTTAGTGCTGTCAGATGAGCAAAGAAGTTTGTCAAAAAGACGGGGCAAAATCTAGTTGCCACTAAAGATACGACTTTTGGTTTTCTGTAACACCCGGTTATTTTTTTTAATGTCAAAGAAAGAAAGAATAAAGTGAAGAAAATGAAATAAAGGGTATTTTACCCAAGTTAAGGGGTAAAAAGTGTCAAAAAGCACAAAAGGTTGGAAAAGTGGGTGTAAAGTGGGCATGGCCACCCACTCTCTTTTTACAACCCGAAATCATCAGATTTTTTTTAGAAAGAGAGTGCAGATTCAAGTTCAAGGTAAGAATTCATGGTTTTTATGGGCGTTCTAACTGGTTATGTCCTCGGGTTTATGCTCATGTGTGTTGTGTGTGTTCGGGTGTATGTTTTTAGTGGGTTTCTAGGTGGTTGAAGTAAATAGAAAACGATTTTGGAAGAAGCCATACTCAAGAGCTGCTACAATGAGTTCTAGAACCCATCTTTTACAGGTTTTAACTGATTTTTGGGGCTGGAAATGCATGATTGAAAATTTTATAAAACTAGGTTTCATACCCGTATGTTGAATGTGTGTATGTTGCGGGTGTGATTTTAGTCTATGTTCATGCTTGATGATGTTATGGTTGTGTTTCTAAGGCTTAAAATGTATGATTTAAGCTTAGAACATGATAGATGGTGTTTGGGGACTGAATCTGATATTAAGTGTGCCCTAGGCTGCTCATACGCATAACAGTAGTTCATACACCTAAGTTTAGAAAAAAATTGCTTAAGTGTTGACAAATGCGGATGAGCATTGACAAATGCGGATGAGAAAGTCAATCCGGATGAGAAAGTCAATGCGGATGAGAAAGTCAATGCAGATGAGAAAGTCAATGCGGATGAGAAAGAAAATGCGGATGAGAAAGTCAATGCGGATGTGTAAGTTCATACGACTGAACAAATGCAAATGAACAAAGTTAATGTGGATGAACAAATGTGGATGAGTAAAAGAAATGCGGATAAGTAAGATCATACGACTGAACAAATGCGGATGAACAAATGCGGATGAGTAAAAGAAATGTGGATGAGTAAGTTCATGCGACTGAACAAATGCAGATGAGTAAAGTCAAGGCGGATGAACAAATGCGGATGAGTAAAAGAAATGCGGATGAACAAAAAGAAATGCGGATGAACAAAAAGGGGAATGCGGATGAACACTTAGAATATTTTCTGACTTTTCCGGGACAAAGTGAAATGTAGGCTTCGACATGGGAGGTTCCCGGGGGCTATGTAAGTTGACTTTTTGAGGTCATAGGTGTTATGATGGACATGTTATGATGTATGATTGATGCTTATGCATGATGGTATGTATGATGTATGTTATGTATGTATGATGCTCTGTATGATGATGTTGACTGTTTATGTATATGTTCCTTGTTATATAATAATTTTCCCGTGGATTTACGTTGAATGTTAATGAATGAAATGAAAAGTATTATATAACATAAAGTGGAAGATAATGAAAAGAGGAATGAAATGAAAGAATGCATGCATTAATGAATGAACGAACGAAAGAAAGGCTTACAAGCAAATGTATGGAGGTTCACAGTCAATGAGGAGTGTCAGCTCAATCATGTGTGGGTTAGCTACCCCATGAGGATGCACACTGGGGCTTAATCCGTGTGATTAAGCAAATGTATAGAGGTTCACACCCAATGAGGGGTTGTTAGCTCAACTGTGTGCGGGTTAAATACCCCATAAGGATGCACATAGGGGTTCAATCTTTGTGATTGACATTATGTGTGGGGTCCCTGTAGCTTAACCCTAGATGAATTGCTTGGTGCTCTAGAGGGGGGTTAAGCACATGAAAAGACCTAGATGGAAATGAAAGATAATAAATGTACGAAACGAACGACGATGAGTAAGTTCATGCGAACAAACAAATGCGGATGAGTAAGTCATGCGAATGAAAAAATGCGGACGAGTAAGTCATGAACAAATGCAGATGAGTTAGTCATGCGAATGAACAAATGCGGTTGAGTAAAGTCAATGCGAATGAGCATTAACAAATGTGGATGAGTAAAGTCAATGCGGATGAACAAATGCAGATGAGTAAACGGAAATGCGGATGAACAAAAAGAAATACGGATGAACAAAAAGAAATGCGGGTGAACAATAAGAAATTTAGATGAACAAAAAGAAATGCGGATGAACAAAAAGAAATGTAGATGAACAAAGAGAAATACGGATGAACAAAAAGAAATGCGGATGAACAAAAAGGGGAAATGCGGATGAACACTTAGAATATTTTCTGACTTTTTGGGGAAAAATGTTAAGTAGGCCTTGGCTTGGGATGTTCCCAGGGGCTATGTAAGTTGACTTTTTGAAGTCAAAGATGATGTGATGTGCATAGAATGATATGATGAATGATTGATGCTTATGCATGATGGTATGTATGATGTATATTATGCATGTATGATGATGTGTGATTGATGATGTTATGTTTATGTATGATTGCATGTTATGATCTGTTATGTTCCCTATTACGTGTGATGATGTGACTTTACGTGGTTTGATATTGTTAATGAACGTAAAGTATTATCTTAATGAAATGAAAGATTTAAGATAATGAAAAAGGAACATAATAAATGAGTGCATGCATTAATGAAAGAGAAAGTAATGAAAGCCTTGCAAGCAACTGAAGGGAGGTTCACAAATCAATGAGAGTTGTTATCTTGTTCGTGTCAACAACGTGTGATTTTGGCTAACTCATAAAGGTTCATACACACAGTAAGAGTTCAACCCAGTGATTGCTCCAATACATGTGATTTCCTAGTTACTGTGTGTCATACAACGTGCGATATTGGCTAACCCATAAGAGTTCACACACACAGGGGGAGTGTCTAACTATGTGTGTATCTACATCGTGTGATTTTGGCTAACTCATAAGGGTTCATACACATAGTAAGAGTTCAGTCTTGGTGACTGCTCCAGTAACGTGCGCTTTCCTAATTATTGTCTGTTATATAGCGTGCGATCTTGGCGAACCCATAAGAGTTCACACACATAGGAGGAGTCTATCCTAGTGAGCACTCCATACATGTGATATGTGCGATATGTGCGATACGTACGATACATACGATATGTGCGATATGTGCGATATGTGCGATACGTGCGATATGTGCGATATGTGTGATATGTGAGATATGTGCGATGTGTGCGAGATGTGTGAAATGTACCAAACGAATGATGATGAAGATAATAATTATTACCTTGATGTATGTGCGATGTGTGATCACGTGAGATAGTAATGAAAATGTTTTAACGAATGGAAGGTAATGCAATGTTTTAATAAAACTAGAACTCACTCAACAACGCTGACTTTTAATGCATTTTGCAGTTGGCAGGTAAGCATTGCTGAGGATGGCACGGGGCAGCTACTTGGCATTTTTGGATGGTATCCATTTGTTAGAAATTTTTGTTATGTAATGCAAATTATAATGTTTTGTAACCAGTCAACATTGTAGTATTTTGCAAAGGTTATTATAATGAAAATGTTGTTTTTAATGTTTTCGCTGCAAAGTCTATTTCAAGTTAATGTAATTATATGTTTTATGAGAGATGATTGGCCAACTGTAAGCGTCCTGGGAACGAGGCCTTTCTAGTTGATATCAGAGCCAAAGTTTAAGTGAAATGGGTAAATTTTCAAAATAAACCTTAACTGAAACTGAGATGCTGATATAGTCAGGATAGGTAATGTTTGGGGTATGAAGAGTAAAGTAAGTGGCTAATCACAACTGGCCACTGTAATTAGGGACTTACTATACTTGACATAAATTGAGTTGTTCCCTTGAATGACCGTGTTGGTGTTTGAATCTTTTAGTTTGTGTTGAGGATGGCCAGTGGTAGATCATAGAAAGCTTCACATGGTGGAGGTCATGGTGCTGAACCACAGACTACGAGAGGAAGGTCTAGAGCTAGAAAGGTGGTTCATGAAGAACCCGAGACCCCTCATCCAGAGGGTGGAGATGAGAGCACTAATCTGAGAGCTTTAGTAAAAGAAGCTGTTGTGGAAGAAGTTCATCAGGTCATGCAAACAATCTTACTGTATGTGGTGATCGAAGTTATGAAGGCTGTGAGGGAAGGAGAAAGGAAGGAAAGAAATAGACCTACGGGTGAAAGAAGATAGCCCGAGACTGAGACGGTTATATCTGATGATGAAGAAGAAGAGGAAGAAGAAGAGCCTATGCCGGAGGCGGCATGAGGCTGTAACTACGGGGCATTTCAAAGGTGTAAGCCCCCTAGTTTTGATGGTAATGACACTGCTGCTGCTGCTCACCGATGGATGAGAGAAATGGAAGTTGTTCTGAATATCAGCGAGTGCCGAGAAGACCAGAAGGTGAAATTTGCTACCCACTCGTTTGTGGACTCGTCTCTATGTTGGTGGGACAATATAGTCCAAGCGAAGGGTAGTCGGGCAATAGGGAGGTTGAGATGGTCTGAGTTGAAGAAGTTGGTGATTGAGGAGTTATGTCCTTATAGGGAAATGGATAAGGTGGAAAGGGAATTCCTGCAGTTAGAGGCAGGAACAATGACATATAAACAATACACCACTAAATTCAACGAAATGGCATGACTGGTGCCGGATTAGGTGGCGCCTCTTTCACGAAAGTTTAAGAGGTACATCCAGGGCTTGCCAGCGGATATCCGTAGGCACATGGTCGCTGCCCGGCCGAGCACGTTTGGGTTGGCGGTTGATTTCGCAGGAAGGTTGTATGATGAACGAGAGGTGGTGGTGGCTGAGGTGAGTAAGAAGGATGGTGGCGACCGGAATTTGAATGGAAAAAGGTTTGGTTGGGGTGGTGCCCCGACGAGTAACAAGAAGGCACGGGTCGATGATCGTCGTGCGGTCACGCCTGGTACGGTGTCGAAGAAGTGTGGCAAATGCGGGAAGGAGCATTCGGGAGAATGCAAATGGGGATCAAACATCTGCTTCAAGTATGGGAAGCCTGGTCATATGGCTAGAAATTGTGGGGTTATATGGTGTTTCAATTGTGGGGAATATGGTCACATGAGTAGAGACTATAAGAAGCCGAGGGCTGAGGGTTCTAGGGTGAAGAAGACTGGAGGTGAAGGACCGACGGCGAGCGCCAGAGCATTTACGATGACACAGGAGGAGGCTAGGACAAACCCTGATGTTGTGTCAGGTACGTTTCTAGTAAACCAAACTTTAGCCTCTGAGTTATTCGATTCTGGTGCTAGTAAAAGTTTTATTTCTACTACTTTCTTTGTTAAACTGCCTATTAGTAGTAGGAGAGTTGATGCGCCCTTTGATGTAGAAACTGTCATAGGTAAGTCTACCAGGATTTCTGAGATGGTAGAAGGTTGCGACGTGGAACTAGAAGGTCATAAGTTTCTGGTTATACCATTCATGATGACATGAGGTGTTTCGATATGGTTCTTGGGATGGATTGGTTAGCGGACTACAAGGAAAACAATGTGTGTCACAAGAGGATGATTCGTTTGACAGCGCCTAACATGATTTTGGTGACGGTTTATGGTGATCGAGTCACTATGATTCCGAAAGTGATTTCGATGGCGGTGGCGGGAAAATGCATGAGGTGTGGATGTAGTGCCTACTTCGCTTATGTAAAAGACGTGGATACACCAACACTACAGCTATCCCATATCCCGGTTATGTGTGACTTTCCAGATGTGTTTCCCGAAGACTTACAAGGAGTGCCACCTGACCGAGAGATCGACTTTCAGATTGATTTGATACCGGGTGTCCAACCTGTCGCCAAGGCACCGTATCAGTTGGTTCCGACTGAGATGAAAGAGTTGATGAAGCAATTGCAAGATCTACTTGATAAGGGGTTTATTAGACCGAGTATCTCTCCTTGGGGTGCTCCTGAATTATTTGTGAAGAAGAAAGACGGTAGTATGAGGATGTGTATTGACCACCATGAGCTGAATAAGTTGACGATAAAGAACCGATACCCCTTACCGAGAATTGACGATTTGTTTGATCAACTTCAAGGTGTTAGTTGGTTCTCAAGGATAGATTTTTGATCGGGCTACCATCAGCTAAAGGTGAAAGAGCAGGATATTCCTAAAAAAGGTTTTTGCACGCGTTATGGTCACTACGAGTTCCTCGTTATGTCATTTGGTTTGAGCAACACGCCAGCTGCTTTTATGGACTTGATGAATCGAGTGTGTCGGTCGATGTTAGATTAATCAGGGATTGTGTTTATCGATGATATCCTGATTTATTCCAAGAGTAAAGAGGAGCATGTCGGTCACAATCAAGAGGTGATAGAGATGTTAAGAAGGGAGAAGTTGTATGCTAAATTCTCCAAATGCGCATTCTGGTTGCGCGAGGTTCAATTCTTGGGTCATGTGGTGAATCCGACAAGATCATGGTGGACCCGACAAAGGTGGAGGTAGTGATGCAATGTAAGTATCCAAAGACGCCATCTGAGATTCGTAGTTTCTTGGGTTTGGCGGGCTACTACAGGAGATTCATTCAACACTTCTCTAAGATCACTTCTCCACTGACCAAGTTGACCCGGAAAGATGTAAAGTTTGTATGGGGTAAAGTTCAAGAGAAGGCGTTCGAGGAATTAAAAGCGAGGTTGACTCAAGCTCTTGTTCTCTCATTACCCGATGGAAGTAAAGATCTGGTGGTTTATTTTGATGTTTCCTACTCAAGGTTTAGGTGTGTGTTAATGCAGAGAGGAAAAGTTATAGCCTATGCATCCCGACAGTTGAAGGTTCATGAGGTCAATTATCCTACTCATGACTTGGAGCTAGCAGCCATGGTCTTTGTGTTAAAGATTTGGAGGCACTACCTTTACGGGACGATGTGCACCATATTCACTTAACATAAGAGCCTGGAGTACTTCTTTGAGCAGAAAGATTTGATCATGAGGAAGAGAAGATGGTTGGAGCTTATAAAAGATTATGATTGTGAGATCCACTACCATCCTGGCAAAGCCAACGTGGTGGCGAATGCCCTTAGCTGAAAAGAGAGACCCAAGTCGATTCGGGTGAAAGCTTACCAGTTGATCATAACCTCTGATGTGATAAAGCAAGTCCAATAGTTTTAAGATGAGGCATTGAAAGAAGATCATCTTAACTCCAAAACAATGAGAGGTCTGATTGCGGAATTAGGTGAAAACACACTTGGTGTTAGAACCCGATTTGGACGAATGTGGATTCCTCGTTTTGGGGATCTACGTATGAAGATCATGGACGAAGCTCATAAGACTCGATAATCTATTCATTTCGGTGCTACAAAGATGTACCAAGACATGAAGAAAGGCTATTGGTGGCCGGGTATGAAGCGTGATGTGGTGGAGTATGTGAGTAAGTGCCTTACTTGCTTGCAAGTGAAGGCGGAACATCAGAAGCCATATGGAAAGATCCAACCTTTGGATATACCAAAGTGGAAGTGGGAGAACATCACCATGGATTTTATCACGAAGCTACCGCGCAAGGGTATGATGCTATATGGGTGATAGTTGATCGTTTGACAAAGAGTGCTCACTTTCTACCGATCTGCGAGGCATATTCATCTGAGAGGTTGGCTGATCTTTTCATTAAGGAGATTGTAACTCGTCATGGTGTGCCGGTGTCTATTGTGTCTGATTATGACACCTTGTTTACATCAAAATTTTGGATGAAATTCCATAATGCGATGGGGATGAGGTTGCATATTAGCATGGCTTATCATCCTCAGATAGATGGCCAGTCAGAAAGGAACATTCAGACACTAGAGGATATGCTTCGTGCATGTATTATCGATTTTGAAGGAAGTTGGGATGACCACTTACCGTTAGCTGAGTTCTCATATAACAATAGTTATCATGCCACCATTGGTATGCCTCCTTATGAGATGCTATACGGTAGGAGATGCCGAACACCCGTGTGTTGGGGGTGATATTGGTAAGAAAGAGTAAGGAAGCATCAAGGTAATTGAGGCTGCGACTGAGAAGCTTGAAAAGATCAAAGCCTTCACGAAGGCAGCCAAATATAGACAGAAGTCGTATGTTGATAAACGACGTAGACCGATTGAGTTCCAGGTGGGTGATAGGGTTATGTTGAAAGTCTCACCTTGGAAGGGTATCATTTGGTTTAGAAAGCGGGCCAAGTTAAGCCCGAGATACATAGGGCCTTTTCGAATCATTGCTAGAGTAGGAGAGGTGGCTATAGATTGGAGTTACCAGATGAGTTAAGTGGAATTCACCCGACATTCCATGTATCTCATCAAAGAAAGTTTCTAGTAGATAATGTTATGATTGTTCCACTGGAGGATATCGAGCTAGATGAACAGCTCAATTATGTGGAGAAACCAGCGGTGATCATTGATCATAAAGAAAAGAGGTTGAGGAATAAAGTGGTTCCTCTTATGCGTGTACAGTGGAAGCACATGTAGGGATTCGAGTCTACGTGGGAGACTGAAGAAGAGATGAAGCAACATCACCCATAATTGTTTGAGGAATAACAGGTTTCGGGGATGAAACCTATATAAGAGGGTGGAATTATAACACCCGGTTATTTTCTTTAGAGTCAAAGAAAGAAAGAATAAAGTGAAGAAAAAGAAAGAAAAGGTATTTTACCCAAGTTAAGAGGTAAAAAGTGTCAAAAAGGATAAAAGGTTGGAAAAGTGGGTGTAAAGTGGGCATGGCCACCCACTCTCTTCTTACAACCCCAAATCATCAGATTTTTTTAGAAAGAGAGTGCAGATTCGGGTTCTTTGAAGAACAAGAGCTGAAAAGTCAAATTCTGTTGGTACACATGTTCCTAGTTCTAGTCTAGTGATCTTAAATGTAATAGATTTTCATCTTGTAACACATATGTAATGTTAAATCTATGAAATGAAAAACTCTTATGTGAATGTTTTTTGATTGTTTAATGTTATATCTATTGATATTATGTATTGGTACACGCATATATGAACATGTTATATAGGCTTACAGTTGTTAGACATGTTCTGAATCATTAAAGGTTAAAGAATGTGTTTAACTAAGTAATCTGATTCAGTCGCACGACTGGACCATGCGAATGGGACAATCGCACGACTGAACCAGGTGATTGAGTCAATC
>BJCM01218025.1:0-11789 GCA_018326385.1 Flaveria bidentis | reverse complement strand
GGCTGAGTTTTTGCAAGTGTGGGGAGGGTGTGGGCTGCCCTCCCCTCTTATTCCTCTACTCATCCAATCTTTCTCCCGTTTTGGCGAGTTTGGTCCCCCGACTTTGGACTTTATTTCCTTTTTTCTTCTTTCGTCGGTTTCAAAGAAAACATCCAGGTGTTACAAGTCCACCCCCTTAAATAGGTTTCGTCCCTGAAACCTGTTATTCCTCGAACAGATGTGGGTAATGCTGTGGAACAATCATATCTTCATCTGCCAAACACTTTCTCAGATGAGATACATAGAATGTCGGGTGAATTCCACTTAACTCATCTGGTAACTCTAGTTTATAAGCCACCTCTCCTACTCGAGCGATGATTCGGAAAGGCACTATATACCTTGGCTCAACTTGCCCCGCTTTTGAAACTAGATGATACCCTTTCAAGGCGAGACTTTTAACATAACTCGGTCACCCACCTGGAACTCAATCGGTCTGCGTCATTGATCAGCATACAACTTCTGTCTATCCTTGGCTGCCTTCATGAAGGCTTTGATCTTTTCAAGCTTCTCAGTCGTAGCCTCGATCACCTCGACGCTCCCTAACTCTTTATGACCAATATCACCCCAACAAACGAGTGTTCTGCATCTCCTACCCTATAGCATCTCATAAGGAGGCATACCAATGTTGGCATGATAACTGTTGTTGTATGAGAATTCAGCTAACGGTAAGTGGTCATCCCAACTTCCTCCAAAATCAATAACACATGCTCGAAGCATGTCCTCCAATTTCTGAATGGTCTTCTCTAACTGACCATCAGTCTAAGGATGATAAGCCATGCTAATATGTAACCTCGTCCCCGTAGCGTCGTGGAATTTCTTCCAAAATTTGGATGTAAACCGGGTGTCACGATCAGACACAATAGACACCGGTACACTGTGACGAGTTACAATCTCCTTGATAAAAAGATCCGCCAACCTCTCAGAGGAATATGTCTCACAGATCGGTAGGAAGTGAGCACTCTTCGTCAAACGGTCAACTATCACCCTTATGGCATCATACCCTTTTATGGTACGCGGCAGCTTCGTAATGAAATCTACGATGATGTGCTCCCACTTCCATTCCGGTATATCCAAAGGTTGGATCCTCCCATACGGCTTCTGATGCTCGGCATTCACCTGTAGACAAGTAAGGCATTTACTCACATACTCCACCACGTCACGTTTCATACCCGGCCACCAATAATCTTTCTTCATGTCTTGGTACATTTTCGTTGCACCGAGATGAATAGAGTACCGAGTCTTGTGAGCTTCATCCATGATCTTCATGCGTAGATCCCCAAAACGAGGAATCCACATTCATCCAAACCGGGTTCTAACACCAAATGTGTTTTCACCCAACTCCGTGACCAGACCTCTCGTTCTTTCAGAGTTAAGATGATCTTCTTTCAATGCCTCATCTTGAAACTCTTTGACTTGCTTCATCACATCTGAGGTCATGATTAACTGATATGCTTTCACCTGAATGGGCTCGGGCCTCTCTTTTCGGCTAAGGGCATCCGCCACCACATTGGCTTTGCCTGGATGGTAGTGGATCTCGCAATCATAATCCTTTATAAGTTCCATCCATCGTCTTTACCTCATGTTCAGATCTTTCTGTTCGAAGAAGTACTTTAAGCTCTTGTGGTCAGTGAATATGGTACACTTTGTCCCGTAAAGGTAGTGCCTCCAAATCTTTAACGCAAAGACCACTGCTGCTAGCTCCAAGTCATGAGTAGGGTAATTGACCTCATGAACCTTCAACTGTCGGGATGAATAGGCTATAACCTTCCCTCTCTGCATTAACACACACCCTAACCCCGAGTAGGAAGCATCAGAATAAACCACCAGATCTTCACTTCCATTGGGTAATGATAGAACAGGAGCTTGAGTCAATGTCGCCTTCAATTCTTCAAACGCCTTCTCTTGAGCTTGACCCCATACAAACTTCACATCCTTCCGGGTCAACTTGGTTAGTGGAGAAGCGATCATAGAAAAGTCTTGGATGAATCTCCTATAGTAGCCCGCCAAACCCAAGAAACTACGGATCTCAGATAGCGTCTTTGGGGACTTCCATTGCATCACCACCTCCATCTTTGTCGGGTCCACCATCATCTCATCAGGATTCACCACATGGCCCAAGAATTGAACCTCGCGCAACCAGAACACGCACTTGGAGAAATTAGCATACAACTTCTTCTTTCTCAGCGTCTTTAAAACCTCCTGAATGTGATCGGCATGGTCAATCTCGCTCTTCGAATAAATCAGGATATCATCGATAAACACAATCACCGATTTATCCAACATCGGCCGACACACTCGACTCATCAGATCCATAAAAGCAGCTGGCGCATTGGTCAAACCAAAAGACATAACAAGAAACTCGTAGTGACCATAACGCGTGCGAAAAGCTGTTTTAGGGATATCCTGCTCCTTCACCTTCAACTGATGGTAGCCTGATTGAAGTTCTATCCTTGAAAACCAACTGGCACATTGAAGCTGGTCGAACAAATCATCTATTCTCGGTAAGGGGTATCGGTTCTTGACCGTCAACTTGTTCAGCTCATGGTAGTCAATACACAACCTCATACTACTGTCTTTCTTCTTCACAAACAGGACCGGAGCACCCCAAGGAGAGATACTTGGCCTAATGAACCCCTTATCAAGCAGCTCTTGCAACTGCTCCATCAACTCTTTCATCTTCTTCGGAGCCAACCGATACGGTGCCTTGGCAACAGGTTCGGCACCCGGTATCAGATCTATCTGAAACTCAATCTCTCTGTCTGGTGGCACTCCTGGTAAATCTTCTAGGAACATGTCTTGAAAGTCACACACCACCGGAATATCGGATAGTTCTGGTGTTCGCGTATCCACATCCTTTACATAAGCCAAGTAGGCGCTACATCCATGCCTCATAGACTTTCCCGCCACCGCCAACTTTCGGGATCGTCGCGACCCGATCCCCATAAGCAGTTACCAAACTCCCATCAGGCGTTGTCAAACAAATCATCTTCTTGCTACACACAATGTTAGCCTCGAAGTCCGCTAACCAATCCATCCCGAGAACCAAATCGAAACCACCTAAGGTCATCAGGAACGGTCTAACAAGAAACTTATGACCTTCTAGTTCCACATCACAGTCTTCTATCATCTCAGAAATCCTGGTAGACTTACCTATGGCAGTTTCTACATCAAAGGGCGCATCAACATGTCTACTACTAACAGGTATCTTAGCACATAAAGTAGTAGAAATAAAACTTTTACCAGCACCCGAATCAAATAACACAGAAGCAAAAGTTTGGTTCACTAGAAACGTACCGGACACAACATCAGGGTCTGTCCTAGCTTCCTCCTGTGTCATAGTGAATGCCCTAGCGCTCACCTCGGTCCTCCACTTCCCGTCTTCTTTACCCCGGAACCCTCAGCCCTCGGCTTCTTACAGTCCCTACTCATGTGGCCCTCCTCGCCACAGTTAAAACACCGGACCGTACGACAGTCCTTTGCTATGTGCCCCACCTTCCCATATTTGAAGCACAAGTTCGACCCCAGCCTGCACTCCCCACTATGCTCTTTTCCACACCTACCACACTTCTTCAAAACCCGCACCCGATGCAAACCACACGGCGGTCATCCACCCGTGCCTTCTTGTTACCTGTCGAGGCATCACCCCGACCAAACCTCTTCCCGTTCTAGTTCCGATCATCACCACTCTTCTTGCTACCTTCAGCCACCACCACCATGGCTCTCTCATCATACAATCTTCCTACCAAATCCACCGCTGACCTAAACGTGCTCGGTTGGGCAACGATCATGTGCCTGCGAATATCCACTAGCAAGCCCTTCATGACAAAGGCGTCACTTGATCTGGCACCAGACATGCTATCTCGTTGAACTTGGTGGTGTACTGCTCATGTGTCATCGTTCCCATCTCCAGCTGCAGGAACTCTCTCTCTCAACCTTATCCATCTCCCTATGAGGACAAAACTCCTCAATCACAACTTCTTCAGCTCCGACCATCTCATCCTCCCAATTGCCGACTACCCTCGGCTTGGACTATATTGTCCCACCAGCACAGAGCCGAGTCCACAAAAGAGTGGGCAACAAACTTTACTTTCTGATCCTCCCAACACTCGCTGATGTTCAATAAAACTTCCATTTCTCTCACCCACCGGTGAGCAACATCAGCAGTGTCGTTACCATAAAAAGTAGGGGGCTTGCATCGTTAAAACGCCCCATAATTACAGCCTTGTGTCACCTCCTGCACGGGCTCTTCTTCCTCCACCTCATCATCAGAGAGAACGTTTCAATCTCTGGTTGCTCCCGTCCTCCCGAGGACCTATTCTTCTCTTGTCTCTCCCCTTCCCGTACCGCCTTAATCACTTCAGTCACTACAGACGGTAAGATTGTCTGCATGACCTGATGCACCTCTTCAACCACCACCTCTTTCACCTAGGCCCGTAAGTTTGCACTCTCATCACCACCCTCCGGATGAGGGGTCTTGGGTTCTTCATGAACCACCTTTTCAACTCTGGGTCTTCCCCTCTTGGGTCGCGGCTCAGCACCAAGCCCATCACGACCACCACCATGAGAAGCTTTCAAAGATCTACCACCAGCCATTCACACGCACGCTGAAAGATTCAAACACCAACACGGTCATTCAAGGAAGTAGCTCAGTTTATGTCAAGTATAGTAAGTCCCTAATTACACTGGCCAGTTGTGATTAGCCACTTACTTTACTCTTCATACCCCAAGCATTACCTGTCCTGACTACATCAGTATTTAAATCCACAAACAACACATAACCACATGACATGTGCACGTAATACCGATTATCATTAAGAAAATACCTAATGGCACGCAGCTACTCTGACTGGCATCCCCTCCCTCTTCGTCCCATTCTCAGTTTAAGTTAATGTTTATTTTGAAAATTTACCCATTTTACTTAAACTTTGGCTCTGATACCAACTTGTAAGGCCCCATTCCCGGGACGCTTACAATTGGTCGATCGTCACACATAAAACATACACATACATTTAATTTTCATAAAACCTCACAACGGAATTATCAAAATAGACATCTCATTTCATTATAAAAGCTTTTGCAAAACAATACATCGTTATCAAGTTACAAAATACATGTTACATTACATCACAAAAGCATTATAAATATGGATGCCATCCAAAAGAGGTGAGTAGCCGTCTCGTGCCATCCCCAACAACTATTACCTGCCAACTGGAAACACATAAAAGTCAGCGTTGCTAATTGAGTTCTAGTTTTATTATAAAACATACTTTTCTTTCATTAAAACAGTTCTTTACTTTCATGCGATCATACAACATACGTACACATAGATAATATCATTATTATCTTCATCGCTCATCCGTTAACTTTCATTCATTCATTCATTCATTCGTTTGTTCATCATTACATCTTTTCTTTCCGTCAAACCATGAACTTTACCCTTCCATCATGCATAAAGCTGGTATTGGACCAAAGTCAATCATAGACCTTCCATCATGGTGTACAACACCCTGGCCGCAATACCAAAGGTAAAAATTTAGATGTACCATTGTCATGCGCTATACCCTTCCATCATGCATAAAGATGGTACTGGCCTGAAGCCTATAATAGACCTTCCATCATGGTGTACAACAACCTGGCCGCAGTACCGAAGGTAAGAAACAATGGTTCCATACAAATGGTCAATCACAAAGAAATACCCCGATGTGCATCCTTCTAGGGTACCGAACCCACACACTGTTGGGCTAACCCTACCTGGGGCATGTCCCGACATACAAGGCTTGCAAGACTTTCATTACTTCCATCGTTCATTAATACATGCATTCATTCATCATGTTCCTCTTTTCATTATCTTCCACTTTACTTTACATAATACTTTCATTTCATTCATTAACATAACACGTAAAGCCACGGGAAAGATAAGCATACATCATAATAAGGAACATCAACATAAACAGTCAACATCATCATGCATATTCATATAACATCATACATCATCATCATCATCCATGCCCAACATAACCTCTAAGGCCTCTAAAGTCATCTTACATGAACTTACGGGAACCTTCCACGTCAAAACTTACATCTGCACTTTCTCCCGAAAGTCAGTAAATATACTACGTTTTCCTCGGGTACACCAACCCTACTTGGGCGTATGGGCACCCTTTAGTCGCATGGCCTCCCAGGCGACTGAATATCATGCAAATGGATAATATGCGAATGAACACCCATGCGAATGGACCTAATGCGGATGAACACTTGTGCGAATGGACCTAGGCGTATGGACCTCAGTCGCGTGACTCCCCATGCAAATGGCCCTCAGTCGCACGACTCACATGTGAATGGACCTCAGTCGCATGACTCAAATGCGAATGAACCTCACTCGCGTGCCATTCGGTCGCCTAACCCTAGTTGATGCAGAATACAGTTCATCTCGAACCCAATCTGCATTTTTCTACCTCCAAGCTCTTCCAAACCCATTCTAAGCCCAAATCAACCATCCTAAACCTTAGGAAAACATACCACAACACCATTCAAGCAAACACAAGCCTGAAATCAAACACCACTCGCATCACACACAAACACGTACACACGGGTCAAACACACACATTTCAAAAACGGATTTCACTATGTGTTCCAGCCCCAAATTAGTTGAAAATGTGTAAAAGAGTGGTCCTAGAACTCACACAAACAACACCGTCGAGTAGAGCTTCGATTCAACCCGCTACACTTCAACTTTAACGCTCGAATCCACACGAACCAAGCTTTTCTTCCCTTTTTCTCTCTTTTCTCCTTCTCTCCTCTCTTTGGCTGAGTTTTTGCAAGTGTGGGGAGGGTGTGGGCTGCCCTCCACTCTTATTCCTCTACTCATCCAAACTTTCTCCCGTTTTGGCGAGTTTGGTCCCCCGACTTTGGACTTTATTTCCTTTTTTCTTCTTTCGTCGGTTTCAACGAAAACATTCGGGTGTTACATGTTCATCATGGGAACCATGTACACTTAGCTAATCATTATAACTTGTAATGAATATCTTTGTCAAGGTTTGATTGTAACATTATGTTGTCAATAAACTTGCATTATTCATAACCGATGACTTAAATTGCTACTTTTAAACTTATATAATATATGTGTATGTTTAACCCATTAAAACTCACCAACTTTCAAAGTTCACTTTATTTTAACATGTTTTAGAAAATGCCCAAGGTTGATGAATAATATTAAATTTTGCTTACATCTTGGATTGGACCTAGGAAAAAAAAGACATGCCTTTGAATTTTTGAAAATTTTGAACTTATGTTATGTTTTATTCTGTTGAGACTTATTAGTTGTATTTTTTATTTTAAAACTTATGGTTAAGTTATATTTACATTTAATGGTAGTGTTATGTGGCTGTGAACAATCTTAACCCTCACATCTCAACGTTTTTACCATTAAGGTTGGGATGTGACAAAATTAATGGTGAATTTTTTTGAAAAAATAATATCGTGAAAAAAGTTATGAACGTTTTAAAAAAGTGAAATTGACATGTGACTTGCATGTGACTAATATGTGTGGTTGATATTAGTTATTAGAGTTCTCACAAAGAAAGGTGGTTCTCAAGATAACCCAAACTATCATTCCTTGCTTATTTTTCTTACTCTTTGATCCTAGCCCTTAATTAGATAATTAGAAGGCTAAAATCACTTCTTAGTATTCTTAAGGAAAACTTATTTTTTAGAGGAACCTCCCTTTATATATATGATTACATAATAAAAAAAATTATAATACTAAAATTAGCATAAGAATAAAAAAAAGTAAAATTATGAAAATGTTTCATTTGCTTCCCTCTTTCAGAAAAAATAAAAAAGTTATAAAAAATAAAAAAAACTAGTTTTTTACAAACGTCGTTTTACGTATGTGTAATAGTTGGAAATACACATGTGTAAACATGACTTACACATGTGTAATGACTATTTTACACATGTGTAAATAAGGGGTGGAAGATTTTTTTAAAAGAAAGTATATCAATATGGCATGCATTGAAAAGATTAACAAATACAAAAATCAATGGTGAAATTTTTTAAAAAAATAATGTTGTAAAAAAAAGTTATGAACATTTTAAAAAAAGATAGAAATGGCATGTGACTTGCAGGTGACTTAAATGTGACTCATATTTTTTCCTAGAGTTCTCACAAAAAAACTTAAGACTCAGGGTAACCTTACCCATATACGTATATACCCATGCATGCAAACGTATGAATACATACACACACACGTATACATATATACATATACACTATACGGCACACGCACACACCTTAGTCTACAAACACTTGACTTATTTTTAGAAAAACAACAAAAACTTAAAAAAAAAATTAGTTAGTTTTATCACCACTCAATCCCCACATAGCCTACCTATATGCATAAAATCTGAATGTACAAAATTCAAGTGTTTAAAAGTTTCATAAGTAACCAAGTGTTTAAAAGTTTCATAAGTAATTGGGGGTGTCATGGGGTTGGTTGTGTCACCAGCGTTGTCTGTGTTTGTGAGCGTGGATGGTCTTTCGCCAACAGGTTTTCTCTGATGACCGGGCTTAAAATTTATTCGTTGGTCATTAAAAAAAAGAAATCTTATACATTCTCAAACACGTTAAAGACTTAAAGCATAAGAAAAACGTAACACTTTTTTAAATTAAATATTCTCTGGATTGTAACCATTAAAAGTCATAAGAACATAATATTCATATTCCAGCGGTGGCGGCGCTAAATAGTTCGATGATGTCATCGATTTGTAACCCTTTTGCACTTCGGGGATGTCTATATTCTTTGATGTCCACGGGAACATAAAGACGAGGGTATCTGGGTCCCAGTCGAGCTCCTATCTTCTTGTCATTTGGCCGGATAACGTGTTTTGGTTCTAAACACCAACCCGGTGCTTTACCCTACAAAACTTCCATTGCCAACATAAATAACTGAAGTGCAAAATTTTAAACATTAGGGTTAAAAGTTTCAATTGAACAAAGTTGAGGGACCAAACTTGCCAAATATTCAAACTTACTATTTTGAAACTAAATCTTACTTATAAGCACTATTATAAACTGAACTCATGATATAATAACTCAAAATTAATCAAAAACCTTGTCAAGACTTCAAAACTTCAAGATTTGAACAATATTACACATACGTAACGTAAATCATCAAATCGCATAAGATAAATATAAACTAAAGTTTTAGGCTTAGATAACTGATTGAAACAAAATTAACGCTTATGAAATGAATCTATGAACCTTGCTGTTTGGTAGCACTCTAGATCCTGAACACTTATTTCAAGAAGAAGCTAAGGTGAATCTCATAACCCAATTTTTACTTAACTTATGTTGGGGTGGAATACACTCACTTCCAATCATTTTATGGTTAAATAATTACTTCTCTTATCCCTGAACATTAGCATAATCATTAACTATATAGGGAGCCACGTAAATTATGGATAATACTATTTGGGGAATTCCCCGCATACAATGGGCCCTTAGGACAGGGAAGCCTACCATTGAGATTCAATACTCGTTGTGTCACAAGTTAGTGCAGATTAACCATGCTTATCAGAGCACACTTAAGACCATGAAAATAAGGGGTATGGGTTAGGGAATGTAATAGAACTCGGGAGGGTCACCCAAGTCCATGTTTGATTGTGATACATTATTTTGTGCACCAATACTATTGTTAACTTATTTTTGGGATGTGTTATGTCATGTTTATTACACTTATGAGCTCACTAATATTATGTTGATGCATTTTGAGTGTTTATTTCAGGAGAAGAATGAGTTAATCAAGTGCAGGATCGTTGTTGGTCTCACAACACAAATTTATCTTACAAACTCACTTAATATTACTCGGTTGATGAAGCAGAATCTCTTACTAAGTTGACAAATAATATAATAAGTTAATGAACACAAGAATGGTTTTTCAAGATACTTATATATATTATTTCTTAACTCATTGTTACAAGACTCTTACAAGCATAGTTTGATGAGTTAAAATTAGAAACTATATATACTACTATCTACAGTCGGTTATACTTGGATAACCAACAGGCATTTACAACTAGACAAATATTATATCGCTAGAAGTAAAACATCTAAGATAAAATACTATCCTAGATTAGGTAGTCATGACATGTTAACGACTTACCTTTTATTACCAACTAAAGGTGACAACTATACTAAATGATAAAGGGTGAATAGTAGATTAAAGTATGGTCAATTACATGGGCATGGGAAAGCGGCATGCAGTATATCAGAGGTGGCAGCAGATGTCAGACTGACCATACTTATGTCCACTAGTTCATCGTTGGTTTTTTCGAAGCTAAATGTTTTCAGAAGAATAAGTTCTTCCGAGGCCATTAATACTCCAGGAGAATCAACTTCTTCCGAGTATTCTCCAAGTCTTCATGACTTTATTCTTCGGAAGACTTTGCCTTGGATCTTCTAATTGTGTATTCTTCTGAAGGAGAACTACTTAGTCTCCAAAGACTGAGTTTTACCTTTTGAATTTCTTCATACTTTAAGCTTTTAAAGATCTTTGACTTGTCTTCAGAAGAGTAGCTTTGTCTTCGGAAGACCTCTTCAATTGTACTTCAAAATACTCGTAGTGTTGTTTTAGTTGCATCAGCCTTATGAGATCCAACATCAAGTGATCACGTATAGGAGTTGACCTAGTTAGACATATGGAGTTTAGCCATCAATTTACTAATTGATAACATATAAGACAATTTACTTAAACTTATGTATTTGGATTAGACAATATTTAACTAGTATTTTGTATTATTATGGAGGCCATGTAGACAATGGATGATTGGACGCAAATTATTTAAGTAATGTTTATTATTTCATTGCATTGTGTTGATATCAGTCAGTCACAACAAGTCATGGTCAACGGGGTTTGACAAATTGTTTGGGTAGAGTTTTGATTAACTATGTAGAATGACTATTTTATCCCATTGAATTATTTTATGGTAAATGAAATGTATTTATTTAATTAGATGTTTGAATGGCTATACTAAATGATAAATATTTATGTAAATGTAAGGCTCTGCTCCCGGGACGCTCATAGTTGGTAAATCATCGCACATAAAACATATATTTTATATTTAGTCATTCATAAAGCGTTGCAGCGGAAACATAAAACAAATGGCATTTCATTTTGTCATAAAAACTTTTGCAAAATAATGCATCGTTTGTCGGTACAAAATTTCATTGTTGTATTACATCACAAAAGCTTTGAATAAATGGATGCCATCCAAAAGAGCGGAGTAGCCGCCTCGTGCCATCCCCAGCAACGTTTACCTGCCAACTGAAAATGTACAAAAGTCAGCATTGCTGAGTGAGTTCTAGTTTTACAATTAAACATACATAAAATCTTTATTTATTCCTTTTAGAGCCCATACTATACGTTTCATTCGTTCGTGATCATACATCATACGTATATACAGATAATATCATTATTATCTTCCATTTAGTTCGTTAACCTTCGTTCATTCTTTTCATCTAGTGACATGTACATTACCCCGAACATTGTGCACGAAGCTGGTTACTAGGCCTGAGGTCTTTCATAGACCCAGAACATTGTGCACGAAGCTAACTCCAGTACCTAGGGCAAGTACATTCACCATTCATCTTTCTTTTCATTCCGGATCAATGCCATATGCTACACCCCGAACATTGTGCACGAAGCTGGTTACTGGGCCTGAGGTCTTTCATAGACCCCGAACATTGTGCAC
>BJCM01217913.1:0-15327 GCA_018326385.1 Flaveria bidentis | reverse complement strand
ATATCATAATTTAAACAATTTAAGTGCTTGACTAGTTAAACACATGTCTTTTTATAGAACCAATCCGGGTTCAAACCATGTGGATTACATTTATTTTATTTTTAAGTAAATATATAATGTTGCATCTTAACTTTAAAAAACTTACAATATAGCCCCTAGACTTTAATAAAACATCTTTAATATGTTTTTAATTGAATAATAATAAAGCCCCTTAACCTTAAAATACCATTTATACCTTGACTAACTTGTTCCTTTATTTTTAATAGGTAATATACTGTTATGCGTTTTTAGTCTTTAACTTAGTTTTTTCATAATTTTTATTTTTACTTTGTCTTTTTCTTTAGCTTGCTTTTATCAGTGTTTATGAAATTAGATGCCTACTTTTTGATGGTTAACTAGACTATATATTTACGTAAACTGTTTTTACACTAGAAAATTACCACCCCCGCACATAGCAAGAGGGCACCAATGCTAGTTTATTATAGTTGGATGGTGACTTAAGCTTATTATCTTTAGCCTTTTTTAGTTTTGTTTCTTTGGATGACGAGTTAAGCTTACTTCTTTTGTTATTTGACTATTATAATATTTTCTAGGTCTAATTCTTGGGAATGATGGATGACACCAAGTATTACAATTGGGTTGTTATAATGCTTTGTTGGGTGATTATTAAATGCTCATGGTGGTCCTAAGATCACAAACAAGCATTAGCTTTGTTATAAGGATCAGACATGTGATCCGATTCTCGTGAGAGTACATATTTAGGTATGGTAAATAGAAAGTAAGTTCTTGATGGCATAGATAACTATGTTGTTACCTACCATGAAAATATTTGTATTTACAATGTTAGCTAGTATGTAATGCAAGTATTTTATAAGTGCACACAACTCTTATTGTGTCATATTTGTTAATTAGGTGGTAATGAGGAATGTAATGTTGCAAATACATAATATGTTTGTTATCCTCATGTAGATTATATGTTTAATGTATAGAACAATATTTTAGCTCTTGGCCCTAGATCAATTATGTAGAACCTAGAAGTTTCTCTCACTTTTTTAACAACTATCACTTAGTTTTTTAAAATGATATATAATTTTCAAGTATGTAAATAAACAAGGAAATAAATAATACCAAATGTGTAGTAATTCCAATGTATGTTAACAAATCCACTATACGTCTACTCCTTGGTCTTCCACTAAGAATTATTCACTCATCTTCTCTCCAAAGCCTAATAAAGATCACTATAAGAAAGACTCACTAAGTTTGCAGTTTTAACATCTTAATAAGATAACGATGATTGTCACTTAATTGTATCACTAAAGTGGAAGTGATCATCACTTAAACATCTCACTAAGATGGCAGTGATCATTACAAATTCTTTCTAATGAGGTAGATGTCACACCCCAATCCACGGGCGTGATATGTTGTGTCACACTCACAACATTAATCACCAAAAGTTGAATATTCCAGACCTTACAATTAGACTGAATTAAGACCTTACAGTGCAAAATATAACTACACACACTACCCTAGCACTCTTAAATCAGTCATTGTCTTCTACACGAAGATTTTATTTATTCGCAACCACTAAGCCTCCACAACCTACCAAATGCCTTCTGGCACCATATGCTCCTATATCACAAGCTAAAACACATCAATTACAATGTTATGGGTGAGTCATAACAAGTGACTCTAAAGTGTAATATAACATAATCATGTATATGCAAGCAAATTGTTTG
The DNA here is from genome assembly GCA_018326385.1 of Flaveria bidentis. Lineage (NCBI taxonomy): Eukaryota > Viridiplantae > Streptophyta > Magnoliopsida > Asterales > Asteraceae > Flaveria > Flaveria bidentis. The sequence goes on along the minus strand of BJCM01217913.1, from coordinate 13,591 downwards.
TCAAATAAAATCTCACCTATGCCCTAATAATTAGGGCAATGTTTGTTAACATATATGTCATTCCTGGTTTTACTAACATAAACATGGATAGGTTAACGACACTCCAACTAATTGAATCCTGACGTGTTACAACATTCGAGTATCAAGCATCCCCCACCGGCACCCTTTACTCTAACCAATCAAGAAGGATTGCAATTTAGTGATCGATGACTTAGTCTAGAGTTACTTTTACACCAAAGCTAAGAACATGGTCCTCATACCTAGATGGATCTAACTAAAGCTAACATATACCCTGGGGTAAGAACAAGTGTCACTCTATAATACGATTTGCTATACTTCACGCGCACACCTTTCACATACCTTAACGATTTGCAAGTGGCCTAGGGTCACTTCAGATTACAATGTGGTTGAGATCAACCATTTGCTTTATCTTTTTATTCCTTACCCCAAGACTGGACATATTATCCTTAGTACTTGACCAGACTATTTCAAAAGGAGAAGGTCCCACCTCTTGTTGAACGCACGCCTTGGACTATATCACATCTACTTTACCTCCCTAATTCACTTTGCCTCCCCTCCCGTTCTCTATTAAGTAGGCCATAGTCGCCTTAGTGGACACCTTTGAAACTAAGAGGCAACTTATTAGATGACTTCTTGAAAATAAATCAATACTCAGGAAAGGTCTACTGAGAGCTATGGAGAAGTTCACAATAAGTGAGGAAAGAGATAAAGAACAAGCCAGGAGTCACAATGCACTAGATAATGGAATGGTGGCCTTGACAGAGCGTGTTGATAAATATAAGGTGATCATAATGAATACCAGGCTATGAGTTAAGAAGTTGAAAGACAATTAAATATGATGTATGCTATGTAACCATAACCTAAGGATGAAAACCCAGATGAAGATCCAAAAAAGGGACTGGAAGAGAAGCATAAAGACTACGCTAGATTTGTTGTGTCTCATTGATTCTACTACATTATTTGATTTGTATGTTTGACCTTTTTATGCATTTTGCACATAGATAGGAAGGGTTGTTCCCATCCAACTAAGACATTTGGATTTTAATGTTTAGTTTAATTGATTGTATATGTATTTACAATTTATTTATCATAGATTATTATTTGAATACTAGGTTGTGGTTGTACTATATTCTTTTAATTGCTTATACTTGAATGAGTTTGTTGGATCGAGAAGAAGGCTGGTGCAACCAAAACCAAATCACTTAGACTATTTTGGTGTATCTAATAAAAGACTTCCGAAGCTAAGTGTGGAACTTTAGAAGGAAATAGAGTTCTTCCGAAGACAAAGTGCAAGATTAACTTCCAAAGACAAACTCTACTTCCAAAGTCAAAGTGATCACTTTCAAAGATCAAGTCTGAGAAGAAAAGATCAGAAATCAACTTCCGAAGTATGAAGAAAAGAAAAAGTCCTCAAGCCTCGGATGAAGTAGCCTTTTCCGAAGTATAAGTGGCTTTAGAAGAACTTGTTCTTCCGAAGCCAACTACCCTTTGGAAGACACTACTATAAACCAGTGGATATAAGTATGGTGTCTCTGACACTCCGCTGCAGACCTCTAAGATGCTGCATGGCATTTTCTCAAAAGCCATATAGTTGACCATACTTTATTCCACTGTTCACCTTTATTAGTTTGTAGAGTTGCCAACTTTAGTTGGTAACGAAAGGTAAGTCATGGACATGTCATGACTACAATCTTAGATAAGACATTATCTAAGATACCTTAAACTATAGCTTTGTAGTATTTGCTTTAGTTAGAGGATTCCAGCTGGTATCAAAGTATATCCGGTTGTAGGTAGTATTATATATAGTTTCTCAGTGTAACTCATGTAATATGCTTGTAAGAGTCTTGTAATACTTTGAGTTGAGAAGCAATATATGCAAGTACCTTGAAAATTATCTTTTTGTGTTCATTGTTACTTACATTATTATCAACTCTTTAGAGAGACTCTGCTTCATCTGATCTGAGTGTAGTATAAGTGAGTTTGAAAGAAAAACCAAGTGTTAAGTGACAAAAACCAATCCTGCAATTGGTATTAGAGCTACTTAGGATCTTGATTGTGAGATCTTACCATCCAAATCAACCTGTTTTTCACTCCTACTTACACCACGCTCAATATGGCCCTCAAAAAATTTGAAGTAGATGGGAACCATGATTAAAGCTCCAATCATTACCCCTTAAAACTTTAGGTCATGGAGCATACGCATGGAAGGCTTCATCTGATATCAAGACAGCAAGATGTGGTAGTGTATTGTCAATGGCCCGTATAAACCTAAGGTGGCTGCACCAGGTTGAAGCAGAGCCATGATAGAAAAGGATGTTGAAGACTACTTTAATGAGGACCAGAAGAAGATGGACATTGACAACAATGCAATGACTATTCTTATGACTGCAATACCCAACTCCATCATGGTGGTATTTGAGCATTGCAAGTCAGCCAAAGAACTGTTTGATGCACTTGCTCAAATGTACTCCAGTTCCAATGACTCCAAGAAGGACTCACTGAAATAGCAGTTTGAGAACTTCACCTATATTGCTGGAGAGACTCTCAGCTAGCAATACTTCAGGTATATGGACCACATTTCTTCCCTTCAGTCTGTGGGAATTACTCCTGAACTTAGAGACCTCACAAGAAAGTTCACGAGTGCACTCCCTAATGAGTGGACATTCTACTGTGTCTCTATCAAGAGGACAGAAAATCTGAACACCCTCACCTTGACCGAACTCTATGGCATCCTTGATGGGTACCGTTTGGAGATGGAGAGAAAGAGAGGCCATCAGACAAGTAGACCCCTGAGTCTTCCTGCTAGCAACGCTTTGATGGTTGCTGAAGGCTCAAAACCCACACAACCTCAATAGTACCTGACATACACCCAACAGCCATCCTGCTCATTTGGACCATACATTATGTTTCCATTTCCTGAGACTCCAAGGTTTTAAAAGGCTCAACATAGTTCCTTTCAGGACAACTATGCCTTTGTCTCAGGAAGTGGTCACTCTAGTGATTTTCAGTACTGCTTTGATGATCTAGAGTGCTTCAGTCCAGATGATGTAGAATGTGTGAACATAGTCCAGATGATGTAGAAATTCTTCAAGAGAACTGGAAGGAAATTTCCCCCAGAACCCAACCAACTGCAAATTTGGGTTTGACAAGACCAAGGCCAAATGTTACAACTGTAACCAACTTGGTCATTTTGCAAAGGAATGAAAGGCTCCAAAGTCAAATTCGGGAACCTCATAGGCCTCCACACATCCCTCTACATCAAAGCCCACTGGAAAGTCAACAGAGATAGTTGTAATGGCTCAAGAAGTTGACTGGAGCTTTATGGTATAGGATGTGACTCCTACTCAAGCACTCATGGCAGGAAAAAATGCCAATAAGGTATATGAACATCTTTATACTCCTGCATGTATTGCTAAGGTTAAATTGTATTAGGACTACAATATGGAGATTAAATCTGATATTGAGTCTCTAAATGTTTTGAAATCTAATTTTAAAAGGGCTGAATCTGACTATCAAAGAAAAATTAAAGAGTTGGAGAAAACTGTGTCCTTATTAAAACATGAACACACAAATTATAAGACTCAAATAAAGGATTTAATATCCAAATTGTCTCAGGCCTAGCTTGTCACTGCTGAGGCTCAAGCTAGGAAGTATGCTATTTCTGAGCAAAACTTCCAAGCTATTATTGCATCTTCCTCCCATTCCAAAATTTGTTATCAAAACAAAGGAGGGTTGGGGACCAATGAAATTGCTCCACCACATTCTTATGAGTCCATAATACAACCTAGATCTGGTACTAAAAAGCAAGAGGTCCCATCTGCTGACCCATCTTCACTTGAGTTGAAGAATGATGCAATAATAGAGACCACCATAGGGAAGGAACAGGTAAATCAACCCACTCCTACCGGTGATGATCAAATCCTAACCACCAAAGCCAGAAGAAGCAGAGCTAAAGCAGCAAGAAGAACTGCCAAGAAAATAGCTGAGTCCAAGTTGATGATTGACCCAAAACAAAAGAATATATTCATCTCAGCTGGATTCCAGGTGGTAGGTAACTCTGATTCAGGAAAGGGGTGTAGTACCATCACTCTTGTCCTACCAAAGGATAAGAAGCTAAAGGGAAGGGTTGCTGATGAAGAGAAAAAGAAGAAGAAACAACAATCTTCAAGTTCCCAGAAAACTAACATTGCATGCATAATGTGTGGTCTGCAAAACCACATGGCCAAAGATTGTTATTACAATCCTACTAGCACACATTATGGAAATAATGTTAAAAGAGAAGGAGTCAGAGAAGGTTTCTTATTTGGACCTTATCAAATGGTTCAAGTGATGAAAAAGGGAAAGCTGGTTTCTGAAGCAAGGTTGCTTTTGGAAGAAAGTACTTCTTCCGAAGGGAAAATGGCTTCGAAAGACACAGTTGTTAAAAATCAAAAGAACAAAAGATTTCCCTTAAAACCATCCCAGAAGAAGACTACTTTAGAAGAAAACATGGTGAAGGCTTCTTCCAAAAAGAAAGAAGGTCATCCTCAATGATCAACCAAAAGATGGATTGTAAGATCAAGAAAGATGTTGCAACCCAAACCTCTTCTACAAAGACATCCATTGAACCCCCATGCTTAACCTTTGGTTCAATTATGTCACTATCAGTGGAAGAACACAAGACCAACGCGGCATGGGTTTCCAATCAAAAATAATAATCTCATCTTATGTGCAGGGACATCCATATGACAAGAATAACAATATTTGGATCATGGATAGTGGATGCTCCAGGCACATGATAGGGAACAGATCTCTCCTTCAACAATTTCAATATTATGATGGAGGCCCTATCCAGTTTGGAGGTGAGGCTGGAGGATATATTTCTGGCAAAGGAAGTATATCCAACGGAAAGTTAAAAGAGTACAAAGTTCACTTTGTCAAACAGCTTGAACACAATCTGTTAAGTGTTTCTCAGTTTTGTGATCAAAAGCATCAAATGCTCTTCACAGAACATGAGTGCATTATCCTTAAACCATGGATGACAATTCCTCTAGAATTGGTGCTTCTTAGATCTCCCAGGAAAGGGGATATGTACAAGATTGATATGAACAATGCTTCCCCAATGGGTCAAGTATCATGCTTTCTTTCTAAAGCTGGTGGTGATGAGTCAACACTATGACATAAATGAATGTGTCACGTAAATTATAAGACAATGAATAAATTGGCTAAAAATAACTTGGTACATGGTTTTCCTAAAAAGGAATTTTTATGCAAAGAGAACTGTGTTGCATGCCTGTAAGGGAAGCAACACAGGGCATCTCGTAAATACAAAGTTGTTAACTCCATCACCACTCCGTTACACTTACTGCACATGGATCTATTTGGTCCTACAAGTATGATGAGCATTGGAAGGAAATCATACTAACTTGTGACTGTTGATGAGCTTACAAGATTTATATGGGTATTCTTTTTAAGATCTAAAGATGAAACAGCTGAAACATTAAAATCTTTTATTCTTAAAATAGAAAATCAAATTGATCACAAGGTTAAGATAATTAGAAGTGATCAAGAGACTGAGTTTAAAACCTCGTTATTGACTCATTCTGTGACTCAAATGGGATTGGCAGACAAAATAGTGCTCCATGAACTCCTCAACAAAACTATGTTGCTAAGAGAAGGATCATGACACTTATTGAGGCTGCTCTAACTAAGATAGTTGATTCCAAACTACCTCTAACATTCTGGGCAGAGGCAGTCAGCACTGCATGCTATATGCAGAATAGGGTTCTTGTAGTAAAGCCACATGGAAAAACCACTTATGAGCTATGGAACAAGAGGCCACCATTTATTGGCTTTCTAAGGTCCTTTGGCTGTAGGTGTACCATACTTAAAACAAAGGACAATTTGGCAAAATTTGCTTAAAATTCGAAGGATGCTATCTTTGTTGGATACTTCTCTAGCTCTAAAGCTTATAGAGTTTACAACATCAAGAATCAACAATTTGAGGAATCATCCAACATTGTTGTAAATGAGCACACTCCATGTGTTAGGGGGGAATGACCCAGATCATATTTTTGACTTACAATTGTTTCCAAACTATTCTAAACCATCTTGTGAGAATGTTTTAGCTAGAACAGGTACTCAAGGAAATTCTGAAGATAACCAACTTTTTGAGTTACCCAGACCTATTCCAAGTTCTCCAAGAGCTACAACAAATCAAGCTTCCACTATCAACAGATCTGACATTATAACTATCTCAAGGGATAGTGGAGCTTCAACCAGTCATTCACCTGTTGACCCTCAAAGTTCATCAGGTGACCCTGCACAACACCAAGCTGATGGAAGTAGCATCTTGAAGGAATAGGCAACTGTTAATGCTGCTTCACAGCCAACAAACAATGATGTTTCTCATTCATTTAATCAATCCTCATTGAATAAGTTTTAAACAGCAGCTGGACAAAGTATTCAAGCTCCTGAGCAAAATATGTCCAATATGGATTTATCTTTGCAATTGGAAGTGATTCCTCGACTAAGAATTCATAACACTCATCTAGCTAAAAACATGATAGGGGACGTTTCTGAATGTATGAGAACAAGAGGATAGACTTATCATGGGAATGTTTGCTTATACTCATGCTTCTTGTCCCAGATGGAACGAAAGATAGTAGCTAGGTTGAAACGATGCAAAAGGAGCAACTTCAATTCAAGAGACAAAAGGTTGGGAACCTATGTCCGCTACCATCCGGTCAAGTACCTATAGGCACAAAATGGGTTTTTAGAAACAAGAGAGATGATAGAGGCTTGATTATCAAGAACAAGGCATGACTGGTGGTTCAAGGATACACTCAAGAGGAGGGAATCGATTATACTGATGTCTTTGCACCTGTTGCAAGACTTGAGGCAGTTAGGATCTTCCTTCCTTATGATGTCAAGTGTGCCTTTCTATATGGCGATATAGATAGGGAAGTCTACATGTGCCAACCTCCAGGATTTGAAGACCCACAACACCCTAACTATGTGTGCGAACTGGATAAAGCTCTATATGGGCTGCACCATGCACCTACGCTGTGGTATGAGACTTTGTCTTAGTTTCTTCTAAAGAATGGTTACACTAGAGGTACCATTGATAAGACTTTTTTCATAAGGAAGTCTGGAAAGGACATCTTGCTTGTTCAAGTCTATGTTGAAGATATCATATTTGGTTCCTCAAATGACCAAATGTGTAAAGACTTTGAAAGCATCATGAAGAAGAAGTTTGAGATGAGTTCCATGGGAAAAATAGACTTTTTCCTTGGAATTCAGGTAAAGCAAATGAAGGAAGGGTTCTTCATTAATCAATCCAAGTATGTCAATGACATCTTAGAAAGATTCGACATAAAAGATTGCAAGTTGGCCAAGACACCCATACCTAGAAACCATAATCTTTGTCCTGATTCTGAGGGGGATGATACGGATCAACATAAGTATAGGGAAATTATTGGTTCTCTGATGTATCTCACAACAAGTAGACCTGATATCATGTTTGCAACCTGTATTTGTGCAAGATATCAGGCTGCTACAAATGTGTCTCACCTAGTTGCTACCAAGAGAATCTTCAAATACCTCAAATGAGCACCTAAATTAGGTCTCTGGTATCCAAGGAACAACAATTTTAATCTCTATGGATACTCTGATAGTAACTATGGTGACTGCAACATTGACAAGAAATCAACATCAGGTGGATGTCAATTTCTTTGTGGAAGGATTATCTCATGGCAGTGCAAGAAACAATCCTGTGTCTCTACATCAACTGCTGAAGCTGAATACATTGCTGCTGCAAGTTGCTGTGGATTCAGAACCAGATGTTAGACTATGAATTCAACTTTATGAGCACTCCTATCCATATTGACAATAACAGTGTTATTTCTATCACTGAAATCCTATGAAGCATTCCAAGACAAAGCATATTGATATCAGGTATCATTTCATTAGAGACATTCATGAGAAAAATCTAATTAAGCTAATCAAAGTTGATTCAAATGAACAATATGTTGACTTGTTCACTAAAGCATTTGATGAACAAAGATTTAAGTATCTGAGATAAACATTGATTAGTCTACCTCTTTTGAAAACCTTTTTAAATATTTAATGTCTCATGTCAATGCAATTTAAGCCCTGTTACAAAAGGTCTCTCTCTAAAAATTTCACTAAGTATAAATTCTTCCGAAGAGGAATTAACCCTCAAAAGATGTTTTACATATCTTCCGAAGCAAAATTCCACCAAGAATAATTTTATTCTCGGAAGATTTTTTAGTCTCCGAAGAAGCGATTGATTACATATCAGATCTACTTCCGAAGCTTATAAAACTCTCCGTTCGGACATTAATCTTTACTCTCGGAAATAGGATTCTACCTTCGGAAGTGGTAGAAGGTGCACATATCCTCTGAAGTTCTTCTACTACAAAGTACATCATGGAAGGATCAGGGCTTGGCTGATCAGTAGAGGATCTCAGCAGAAACTTGGTAAAGAGTCTTTAGAGATCTCTGAGCATCCTTGGGTCGATTTGTAGTACAACTTGGGATGGCTCAGACAAAGTTGTGATGGGAGTTGAAAGTATTGAAGTTGAAGTTGAAGTTTGGCTCTGTGGGTCTTCAAGTGTTTGTCTCCGAACACTCTCCCCCTTTTTGGTAGCATCATCTTGAGAGCTAGATGAGCTGGAGGAAGAGGTCAAAGAGACCTGAACGGGTACATGCCTAACAGACCTCTCAGACTATTTCTCAGCCAGTTTGGCCTTGAGATTGTCAATCTCAAGTTGCTAAGTGGTAGACCTTTCCTCTAAAGTCCTAACCAAGAATTCAAGGTTTGAGTCTTTAGAAAGAAGGTCTTGAATGAGGAGTTTCATTCTTCCCTCATCTTCTTTTCAAGAATCATGGGGAGATGAGGTAACATACCTAGTATGCTCAGTCTTACCACCAGATGTAGTTTCTTGGAACCCTAGTTTCCCTTGCTTAATGATGTCTCTTTCAGAGTCATCAAAAGGCATGGTTGCCGCAGATTCAGTCTCAGAGATGTTACCACTGTCCATAAGGTACATTGAGGCACCTTCTGTAGTGGCAGCTGAATCTGCATGAGTCCCCTCCACATCAGTGGGACTCACCTCAGTTATGGGTAGCTGATGGGGGTTAGAGATAAGGGATCTCTCTGGGCTCTGTTGATCTTGGAGAGGGTGATGTAGATCAACTTCATTGCCATGGAGGGATGTTATCTCTTCATCAGTTTTGAAGAGAAGGTTAGTAAAAGATAGGGAGGTTAAACCTACTGACCCAGGACCTTGGTCAATGTCTACAGGCATTGAGCCTTTGGTGGGGCTGTCCCTTGTTGGCTGCTTAGAAGAGTGTAAATACTCACTCTCAGGGCTTGTGGCTAAGGTTTGGGGCTCATGGGTTTGAGACTGAGGAGACTCAGGACCCATATTGAAGTCAAATGAGAAGGATGGTGAGACCTCAGACTGAGTGGGAGCCCATTTTTCCACTCTAATCTTTTTGGATAGAACAGGAGGGGCTTGTTCGATTAGAGTATATTAAACAAGGGTTCGTTTAGGGCGTCTCTGGTATATGATGGTGATAGGATGAGAAGGTAGTGTTGGCATAGTGGAGGTGGTTGTTGGTGTGGGTTCATCACCTGTGGAGTGAATAGGGATGTCACTAGGAGCTGTTCACTCAGTCATTTCTTGAAGTAAAGAGGTATACCTTCCAGTGAAGTTGGTGGATACCTTCTTCAAAGTCTTGAAGATGGTAGGCCTCATGTGAGGGACAGGCAGAGCAGCTGCACAGACAAATTGATTCTATTCCAACTCACAGTTGATTATGTGTTGAATGAATCTGAGATACATAATGAATGTTTCCCTTTGAAGATTCCCAATCAGATTGGTGAACACAAATCTTGAGCAATTAAAGCAGAGGCCTCTCACCATTCCATGAACTAAGTATCCTAGTTCATATGGGATGTGGTCCCATCCCCCAGATTTATTCGACAAACAGTGAAGGACAACATGCAGGAGGAACTTCCAGTTGTAGGAGAAGTTGAATTTGTAGACTATCGACCTACTCACGTCTCTACCATATCCCATGAGGATATAAGTGCTGTCTAAATCTGTTTTGGGAAATTCAGTAGGAGCTCCTTCATCATGAAGCTCAAGATGCTCCCTGATGAGCTATTCAGTAATGACGAACTGTTGTCAACAAATGATGGACCTAATCACACGAACCCCATTTAGGGTTTCAACTCGACTGTTATCCCAAAATTCAGCCATTTGATTGGAATAAACAATGGGATTTACAGTTAAGGCCGTGTAGTAGGATGATTGGGTGAGAAAGGAGATGATTTCAGAGAAGTCAACATCTCTTGAAGAATCAAGAAATGTGACTTGAGTATGCTGAGGGTTGAGTGCCATTTGAAAAAGGTAATTTTGGATGAGTTTGAGCTAGGGTGAATTGAGAGTGAAGGAAATTTTTAGGGTAGTAAAAATCTGGGTAAGAAGATGAAATTGAATAGTCGGGATTATTTAAAAGAGGGTGGAAAGGCGGTAATGGGGGTTAGGATAAGGTGATGTGATGTTTTAGTGGAAGAAATGACTAGTGGCGATACGGTTAAAATTAGTTAAATAATCTAACATCATTAACAAAATCTTTGCTTTTTATAGTGTGGGGCCCAAGAGATTTCCGTTACACAGTAAAATCTTTATTCTGAATATAAAACATTTCCGATGGTAATTTGTCTTTCGAAGGAAACTCTTACTTCCGAAGCAAATATTTTGCTTCCGAAGGTCAGGATTGCTTTCCGAATGGAGAGTGTGTGTAGGCCTCGGAAGTAGATTTGATATGAGATCAATCGCTTCTTCCGAGACCAAAAACTCTTTCGAGAAGTAAATTATCCTTTGAGAAATTTTGCTTCGAAAGATATGAAAATAACTTTCGAGGGTTAATTTCTCTTCGGAAGGAATTTATACTTAGAAAATTTTAGAGAGAGCTTTTTGTAACAGGGCTTAAATTGTATTGACATAGGACATTACATATTTAAAAGGTTTTCAAAAGAGGTAATCTAATCAATGTTTATCATCCCAATAGCTGTTATGAGATACTTAAATCTTTGTTCATCAAAAGCTTTGGTGAACAAATCAGCATATTGTTCATTTGAGTCAACTTTGATTAGCTTAATTAGATTTTTCTCATGAATATCTCTAATGAAATGACACCTGATATCAATATGCATTGTCTTAGAGTGCTTCACCAGATTTTCAGTAATGGAGATAGCATTGTTGTTGTCAATATGGATAGGAGTAATCATAAAGTTGAATCCATAGTCTAACATCTAGTTCTGAATCCATAGCAACTAAGCACAGCAGCTACTAGCAGCAATGTATAACTGAGCACAGCAGCTACCAGCAGCAATGTATCCAGCTTCAGCAGTTGGTGTAGAGACACAAGATTGTTTCTTGCATTGCCATGAAATGATCCTTCCACCAAGAAATTGACATCCTCCTGATGTTGATTTCTTGTCAATGTTGTAACCACCATAGTCACTGTCAGAGTATCCATAGGGATTGAAATCACTATTTCTAGGATACCAGAGACCTAATTTAGGTACTCCTTTGAGGTATTTGAGGATTCTCTTTGCAGCAGCTAGGTGAGACACCTTTGGAGCAGCCTGATATCTTGCGCAGATGCAGGTAGCAAACATGATATCAAGTCTACTAGCTGTGAGATGCATCAGAGAACCAATAATTGCCCTATACTGATGTTGATCAGTATCCTCCCCCTCAAGGTCAGGACAAAGATTATGGTTTCTGGGTATGAGTGTCTTGGCTGGTTTGCAGTCCATCATTTCAAATCTCTCTAAGATGTCATTGACATACTTGGATTGATTGATGAAGAAGCGTTCCTTCAATTGCTTCACCTGAATTCCAAGGAAAAAATCCATTTTTCCCATGGACTCATCTCAAACTTTTTCTTCATAATGCTCTCAAAGTGTTTGCACATTTGGTCATTTGAAAAACCAAATATGATGTCATCAACATAGACTTGAACAAGCAAAATGTCCTTTCTAATCTTTCTGACCAAGAGAGTCTTGTCAATGGTACCTCTAGTGTAGCCGTTCTTTAGAAGAAACTGAGACATAGTCTCATACCACAACCTAGGTGCTTGGTGCAGCCCATATAGAGGCTTATCCAATTTGCACCCATAGTTGGGGTGTTGTGGGTCTTCAAATCCTGGAGGTTGGAATACATAGACTTCACTATCTATATCCCCATATAGAAAGGCACACTTGACATCAAGCTGGTAGACAGTGAAATTCTTGGATGCAGCATAAGCAAGGAAGATCCTAACTGCCACAAGTCTTGCAATAGGTGCAAAGACATCAGTATAATCGATTCCTTCCTCTTAGGTATATCCTTGAACCACTAGTCTTGCGTTGTTCTTGATGATCAAGCCTCTATCATCTCTCTTGTTTCTGAAAACCCATTTAGTGCCTATGGGTACTTGACCGGATGGTAGTGGACATAGGTTCCAAACCTTTTGTCTCATGAATTGATGCAGCTCCTCCTATATTGATTCAAGCCATCTACTATCTTTCAAGGCATCTTCTACCTTCTAGGGTTCCATCTGGGATAGAAAGCATGAGTACAAGCAGACATTCCCATGATGAGTCTGCCCTCTTGTTCTCACACCTTCTGATACATCCCTATGATGTTCTCAGTTGGATGAGTGTTATGATTCCTAAGACGAGGAATCACTTCCAGTTGCAAAGATAGATCCAGGTTGGACATATTCTGCTCAGGAACTGGAACACTTTGTCCAGCTGCTGTTTCAAAGTCATTCAATGATGACTGATTGAATGAGTAAGAAACATCATCAATGGTTGGCTGTAGAGTAGCATAAACAATTGTATGTTCCTTCAAGATGTTGTTTCCATCAGCTAGGTGTTGTGTAGGATCATCTGTTGAGTTTTGAGGATCAGCAGGTGATTCACTTGTTGAAGCTTCACTATTCCTTGATATAGTTATGATGTCTGATCTCGGAATAGTGGGAGCTTGATTTATTGCAGCTCTTGGAGAACTTGGACGAGGTATTCACTTGTTGAAGCTTCACTATTCCTTCACTATTCACTTGTTGTGTAGCAACAGCATCAGCATCATTTTGAGAACATGTTCCAACTAAAACATTCTCACAAAAATGTTTAGAATAGTTTGGAAACAATTCTAAATCAATGATATGATCAGGGCCATTCCCCCTAAGACAAGGAGTGTGCTCATTAACAACTATATTGGATGACTCCTCAAATTGTTGATTCTTAATGTTGTATATTCTATAAGCTTTAGAGCTAGAAGAGTATCCAACAAAGATAGCATCATCCGACTTTTCAGCAAATTTTGCTAAATTGTCCTTTGTGTTAAGTATGGTACACCTACAGCCAAAGGACCTTAGAAAGCCAATGAATGGTGGCCTTTTGTTCCATAGCTCATAAGGGGTTTTTCCATGTGGCTTAACTACAAGAACTCTGTTCTGCACATAGCATGCAATGCTGACTGCCTCTGCCCAGAATGTTAGAGGT